>JAMXBB010000008.1:35648348-35836839 GCA_024138015.1 Lumnitzera littorea
AACCTAGAAACTCAAAAATAGCTTCACCAAATGAAGGAACATTCAAAAATGATGAAAATGACCATAAGATCAGTGAAAATAGAGTTAAAACGAAGAAATTATGTTTAAATTACGAAAACAACTAACTTAGGGTTAGGGAGTGATAAGCTTAGTTAGCTAATACAAATAAAATACTTATAGACCTTAATTATCTTCTTCAAGTGACAAGGATATTGACTTGGATGCAGTTGAGGACTACTAGGACTATTGAGTATCATCACTAAGTGAGCATATCGCCCTTTGCTTTGCTTTGCTTTGCTTTGCTTGTTTTATGCTTGTAGCTAGCGAATTATTTAAGTATATCAAATAATTGAATTTGTTGCATGTTTAAGGTATATGGGATGCTGTATGTGCTTGTTATGATTGATCTTGCTTGCAAAATATCTTAAGTTAATACAAACATATTGCTTACTACATTAGAATTTCGGATCTTGGAGTGTTTGAATACAATTGCTTAGTCACCCATGAATCT
Organism: Lumnitzera littorea; assembly: GCA_024138015.1. NCBI lineage: Eukaryota > Viridiplantae > Streptophyta > Magnoliopsida > Myrtales > Combretaceae > Lumnitzera > Lumnitzera littorea. Next base: position 35,648,860 of record JAMXBB010000008.1, read on the forward strand.
GAACTATTAAATAATCAACCCTTAATTAAACCAAACATGCTTTGCATTTTATAACATGATATAAAGGGCGTTAGCATCACACAGTAGAACGATGGATCATGCTTAGTTGGATCTATGTTGTATAATGTATGCTGAAATTGTTATTATACAATATATTTCATACGACATGTTCCTACCTTGACCTTTAAGAACTATATGGCTCTAGGGAGTGCCACCTTCTGCTTGGGGCTGTGCTATGTCTACTACTGAGGGTAATATTATTGACAAGAGACTTCGAATTGGATGTGGATACTTAGGTCGTAACGTGCCTAAATACTTCCTAACCCAACAACAGTGGGTGTTAAAACGTGGTGTATATAGTTACCGACTAACTATATACATTGTTACATTATATATGTTTGACTATGCATTCATATGCTTGATTAATAACTTATTTGATATAATTTGTTAGTCAAGTAGGAAGGTTACTCATTAAGTAGTTGAGCTTATACCCCTATAATTTGTTATTATAGTAGGATTTTTGGTTGGAGCCAAGTTGTGGGATGCTCGAGGTTAGTTACACCAGCTTAGGGTTATTTGGTGTGAAGAAGTCAAGAGCTCAAGTGAACCATTTATCAATATTTGAACTCTCTATATTTTCAATTATTAAGCATCTTTAGTTTGTTAAGTAATGTAGACCACTATTGATAACTTATCTCAGTGCTATATGATTGTCTTAAGAGAAAACCTTATATTCTCTCTTATCTATATTTGTGTTAGTATTAATTGGATAATATGACTTTAATTTATGTGCTAGGCTACTACTTATTGCTAGTTACTAGGAGGAAGTTGTAGTTATGAAATGTCTCGTGTAGTATGCCGAAGGCCTTTAATCAAGGATGGTTCTTGATCTCAGATCTTCTCATATTACATGGTGGTATTACTACGACTTAACCCCCTTGCGAGTTGTGACACCAAGTGGCAATAAGTGATGATGTCCCGTGCTTCCTTTTTGGTTATGCAACATTTGATCACTTGATGTGCACTATACTTGAATAGATATGGTTCTTCCTAAAAATAATTCTACACCTCCTTTAGGAATTTCCTTCATTGATCATAGTCTAAATCATACAGCATAATCCCTACAACCAAACAATTGACAATGTCTACATACCAAAGCAACTAAGTTGAGCTGACCATGTATAGTTGCTTATCTAGACTACTTTCATGAATAGGTTAGTCACTTTCACTAGTAATCATTTTTTACAAATGATCAACCACTAAGTTCTCACTACCTCTCCTATCCTTGATGTGTAAATCAAATTCTTACAATGAGAGAACCTAGTGGATTAACCTTGGTTTAGTATTTAGTTTATTCAATAAGTACTTCAAGGTCGCATGATCTATATATATTGTCACTTTTGACCCTATCAAGTCTGATCGAAACTTATCACATGCAAATACCACAATAAGCAACTCCTTCTTGTTGGTTACATAATTTCTCTGAGCATCTTGCTTACATAGTAAATTGTTTGGAAGATTTTGTTTCTTCTTTTTCTTAGGACTACTCCCATTGCAATATCACTTGCAACACACATGAGTTCAAATGGTAATATCCAATCAAAAGCCACTATGATTGGTGTTGTCTCCAATTTCTCCTTCAATGTCTTGAATGCATTCATATACTTAAGGTTGAAGCCAAAAGGCACATCTTAATACTAGTAGGTGACACAACAATTTTGATATTTTGAAGAAATCCTTTATAAATCAATGATAAAACCTAACATGGCCTAGGAATCTTTAAATGCCCTTTGCATTAGTAGGTCGAGATAACTTAGCTATTACTTCCACTTTTGTTTTATCTACCTCTATTCCTATTAATTAGAGCTCTTATGTCCTAGCACAATTCCCTCTTATACCATGAAATGGCATTTCTCACAATTAAGCACTAGGTAGGTTTCTTTACATCGCCTTAAAATTACTGTTAGATTCTCAAGGCATTTCTCAAATGTTTCTCTATATATAGAAAAATCATCTATGAATATCTCATCCCCATGTTCAATCATGTCTAAGAATATTTACATCATGCAACACTGAAAAGTTGCCAGTGCATTGCAAAGTTTGAGTAGCATTCTTCTAAATGCAAACGTCCTATATGGACATAGGTAAGTAGGCTTTTTTGGATCCTCATGTGCTACGGGGATTTGATTATACCCTAAATACCCATCTAGAAAGCAATAGTATTCATACCCTATTAGTCATTCAACCATCTAATCTAAAAATTGAAAAAGGAAGTGACCTTTTCCAGTAGTATCATTTAACTTCAAATAATCTATGCACACCCGCCATCTTATCATAGTCCTTGTTAGGGTTAACTCGTTCTTCTCATTTCTTATCACAGTCATTCCTTGCTTCTTAAGGATTACCTAAACATGACTTACCCATTTACTATCTGAATTTAGGTAGATTATCACTACATCTAGCAATTTCACCAGTTCCCTTTTTACTGCTTCCTTTACAATGGGATTAAGTCATCTCTATGGTTGAATAATGGACTTACATTCTAATTCGAGAAAAATCCCGTACATACATAATGAAGGGTAAGTACCATGTATATCAATTGTGGTCCAGCCAATAGCCTTTTTTATTCCCTCTTAGTGTCTCTAGCAACTTTTGCTATTTTTCCTTTGATAAATTAGAGGCCACTATCACTAGTAGGGTGTCTTTTTCTCCTAAAATGGCAAATTTCAGATTGTTTGGTAATTGCTTTAGTTCCAAATAAGGTAGGTTTTCAATTGATGATTAGGGTTTATCTTTACTAAGTTCAATTTCTAATGGCTTAACTAATTCCAACCAAATTTCAGCTACATTTTCACTTATGTCCCCTTCTAAATTATTTTCTTCATTTATGTCACTATCACTATCACTCCATTCAAAATACTCTCTCTACTTACCTGTTCTTACTTCTAGTTAATTCCATAAGGTGACAATTGGTAGCTTCATTACTGGAGTCAACTCAATTGTAATTTCCTTGTCAAGTGCAGTTAGTGTAAGCTTTCCCTCCTTGACATTGATCATTGCTTTTGTGATGGCTAGAAAAGACCTTCCTAATATCAAAGGAACATCCTAGTTAACATCCATGTCTAGCTCAACAAAGTTTATTGGGAAAACAAATTTGCCAATAGTTACAAGCACATCTTCAACTATCCCTCAAGGATACTTTACTCTTCTATCTACCAATTGAAGAGTCATTTTAGTTGGCTTACACTTCTTTAATTCAAGAAGCTAAGTACAACATTAAGTTTATACTTACACCTAAGTCACAAAATGCCTTGCTTTCAAATGTCTTTCCTATCATGTAAGGAATTATTAGGCTCTCGCAGTCTTTTGGCTTTCTTAGCAATGCATCTGACATGATAGGAAGGTACTCCTTGGAAAGCATCATTACTTCTTTTTTTTTTTCCTTCCTTTTCTGAGTTAAGATTTCTTTCATGAATTTTCCATATGAAGGCATTTGCTTAAGAACCTCAAATAGGGGTACATTAATATGCAATTGTTTAAATGTTTCTAAAAAGTTAGCAAATTGCTAATTCGGTTTTGTTGTTTCAACCTTGTTGGGAAGGGTATTTGTAGGGTATAGACTTGTGTTTCAAGTTCCTTCCTAAGGGGAGGATCATCTCTTTTCTTCTCTTGTTATTCATCTCCCCTCTCCTTCTCATTCCTAGTTGTAGGTTCACACTTCCTTTTTAGACATGGTCGTTTAATTTCCTTCCCAATTATTAGTTGGATTAATTCAACTTTATTAGTTGACTGTTGCCCGCTTTCTATTATTGTATCCTTTTCCTTAAGCAAATGTAGTACGTCTATGAATTCCTTAAGTAGTTTTCTTAACTACAAACATTTTATATCATGATTAAGCAAGAATTCATTTAAACAATTCTAAGGTTCCTCCCTATTTTCTAAGCTACTCCTTAGAGTTCCCTTGAGTAAATCATTAGATCCATCCATGGGTAAGCCTCCTTCAATCTTATTTAAAGATAACCTTAGTGATTTTCCAAGTGAGTTCTCTAGTGATTGCCTAAGTATAGTCTTAGCGCTATATTTCAATGTCCTTACTTGCCTTGATCTAAGACAGTCTTGGTCATCATGAGCAAAATCATATTTGGTACAGACCTCAACCAATCAGACCTCTTATGTGTGAACATAAGTAACCTTGTCTTGTTTGTTGAGCTGCTCAAATAACCTTACAACTTACTCTTTTAGTCATTCTATTTCCCCCTTAGTCGACTCTATGGCAACCTCTTTCATATGTGCACAAGATCTTCAATTCCTATCACTATATGCTATCACTTCAAGTAAATTACATGCTTTAAACTCTATTTTACTCAATAGACTACCTCCAACGATAGTGTTTACCAGTGATCCATCTTCATGACTAAGACCATTATAAAAGGTTTGAAGTTGATGTCCCTTAGAGATTCCATAGCAAAGGCTTTGTCATATTATCCTTTTAAATCATTCCCATGCTTCACTCAAAGGTTCTCTCTTCTCTTGTGTAAATGATAATATCTTAAATTGAAGGGCAACAACTTGATTTGGTGGGAAAAAAATATGCAAGGAAACAAGAAGCTAATTCCTTTTTGGTTTTTATACCTTGCCCTTTCAATCCATAGTATCAACTCCTTGCACTTCTCTTAAGGGGAAATGGGAACAATCGCAACATTAATTCATCCTTCGAAACTCTTTGATATTCGATTATTAAGCACAACTGATGAAACTCTTGATTGTACTCATTCGGATCTTCATTTAGGTATCCCTCAAATTGCTTATCCATAATAAACCTAGGCAATTCAGGATTAAGTTTAAAGCTCTATACATGAATTTCAAGTGGGTTGAGGATCAAAGTTACGTCTTGGATAAATGGGACTTAATAATCCTTAAGTGATCTATTATCTCCCATGTCTACATGCTTAGTGTCTACTCCTTTTTAGCCCAACCAAACCTCCAAATTGCAAGTTGTAAATTTTGATGCAAAAACATAAACAGTACTCTTCCTAGCTTGACACAAATCGCATAAGGACAAATTTATCACTTTTCTAACAAATTAAATAGTAAAGTTTCAAACTTTATCCCTTAATTCATCACACATTACCACTAAAATAGCAAAATCAACTCAATTGAACAATAAAATAAATAAAGATCAAAACTTTAATTACTAAACTACTAAAAATCAATGAAAATTAAACTAAGCTACAAACTACACTACAACTACACTAAGGCTTAATCTCAAAGTCCTTGGTTCATCTAATATTAACTCAATTGCCTTTCCCATAGCAACGGTGCCAAAATTGACGGGATGATAAGCATACTAAAGATCCTTGGACATAAATTTTATAATTAGGATACTTCAAAACAGTGTCAATCCCTTAACCAACCAATGTGCTAGACCATTTGCAATAATAATACTGGTGAGTATTCACCAAGTCAAATTCCTCAAGGAAAAGGGATTCGATTAAGTACCAAATCCTAACTTGCTACTCTAATCTAGGCGAAAAATCTCTTCTCGGTCTCATTTTCCTATATGAACAGCTAAATACTTGATTCCAATTACGAATTAAGTATTCTAGTCCTTGAAACTAGGTGGTCAATCTTCTCTCGGTCTCATAACTTATTTTAATCTACTAGAACCGCGTAAGGTAATGTGAATTCAATGAGGTACACATAATCTCCTTTCAATCTCATAGTTGTAAAAGCCCCTTATCAATACTTCATCAACTTGATGACTCAATTAGGGAATTACACAATTAATATCATCTCGGTTTCATAATTATGCCAACCAATCAACTCTTAAGGGAACTTCCTAGGACTAATCTCCTCTTGATCTCATAATTATAAGGAAAACCCATTAAAAATTCCAATAACAAGCACATCAAAGAGTTCAAATGAAGTATCAAACATCAAAATCCCACTTAAATACTCAAACTAGTATCAAAACTACAAAGTTTCTCCGTCTACAACTTCCACATTATCACAAACCCATAAGAAACTACTTAGCTATTCAGGGTATCAAGGATAACAACAAGAAAATTAATTGAAATTGCAATAAAATCCATAAATGAACAGACCAACATGATGACAATATAAGAACAAGTGATTAAATGAACATAAGATGATATTACTCTTTAATCTAACTGAAATTTGCATCAAAGTTATCAAAACAAGTGCTAAATATCATCAATGAAGTCAAGAAAACAACAAACAAGCAATGAGCTCACAAAACTAAACTAAACACTACAAAAATTCTAATTGTGGTTCGCATTTTTTGCTACAAATTTGAGTATTTATAAATTTAGGCAATCGATCAATTGGTGCAAAGGTCTATCGATTGACTGGTAAACATGTGCTAGCCTTAAGTCCATAGTTATTAAAATCGTGATTTTATCTATGCAATTCTATGAGTTTATGATTTTAGGTAGCTCTTCTAAGTTAACTCAGATATAGAATCTTTTTTTGTATAAAAACTTATGTTTTTAACCGAGTTTACATATAAACTTAGTAAAAACTTGTATTTTTGATCGAATTTATCGATTCTATATATCTAAGTTAAATGGACTAAAAAATTAAAGGAAAAAAAACACAACTAACCTTTTACAAGCCATCAACTATTAAGACATTACAGCATCTATCCTATCCTATTCCAATTTTTAACCTCTTTCTTTCTCTCTCAATCTCCTATTTTATGTTAATAGTTTTTATTCAAGTTTCAACTCCTATCACAAAGTTTAGAAAGAAAACTATATACTTTATTTTATACTATCAATAATTTAAAATGAGTTAAAATATTTGGTTCTTTTAATTTACGGCTTTTTCTAAAAAAAGAATAAGCAAAAGTTTAGTTTCAACTCTATTTGTCTTTCTTCTATATATGTTAGATTATATATTAAGAATTTTTATGAAAATAAAACTTAATTTCTTCATTTTTTTTATTTTCAACATGTATTTCAAGTTTTAAATAATTATTATAAGTACATCAGTAATTTTTTAAAACTATTTTATATAAGTTGTAAAAACTTACATTTCTTTATGTTCTAATTTTATAGACCCTCTAACGATTCTAGGTAGGATCGCATATTTGACAATCTTGCTTAGGTCATCTTCGTGTTTTATGAAATGTGGCATTTAGGAATTAGAATTTTAAGTCAGAAAAACCCTAAACTTAATTCCATCTACCGATTAGTCGATGTAAATGGTATCTATTGACCAGCATGAGTGATTCCATCATTGCGCATTCTGTTCACCATACCGTCCTCTCTTTCACTCGATAAGTTGATCCATCGGTGTAATCCTGATGCTTTAGGGCATACTAATCGATCGATAATGGGGTTCCCTTGATTTTTGCCTCCTTGATCGAATAGTAGGGGCTCTAAGACCATGGTAACCCTTATGCACCTGGATGTAGAATAGAAAATTAATGTAAAACGAATCCTTTTTCATACTTTTTTTTTTTTTTTTTTTTGCAATTTTGTTTAAGTTGGTTCATTTTGTTCATAAACTCTTATTTCATATAAAATTAGTAAGTTTTTGCTAAATTTATCCACAAAAGTGGGTTCTTAAGTTAGGAAAAATTATGCATTTTGAATCGTGATAAGAAATCTGTCATCAATTTGGCATAAGATAAAATGTGATTATGGGGAAATATCTTGGAATTCCAGTCAAGGAAGGAGGATGGTAAAAGAGTAATGATCTAAATTTAATTCTACAGAAAGCAAGATAAAAACTTACGAAATGGAAGTTAGAACTCTTAAACATGATAGGTAAGAAGTTGCTGACTTCATCGATGCTTAAGAGCATTTTGAATTAATATTCTCAAGCCATTTCAATCCCTGTGGTTATATTGGATAAGCTGGAAAAGATCCATAGCAATTTCCTATGGGGAGCAACAAATGAAACAAAAAAGACCAACTAGGTCAGATGGGGAAAGGTGAAGGTTGCAAAAAAGGTAGGAGGGCTGGATATGTTTGACATAAAACTTAGGAATAGAGCTAATTTGGAAAAATTTGCATGGATGATGCAGAGAAAGAAGCTTCTCTAGACAAGACTAATAAGATAGAGGTATAAAAGTGGAAGTGAAGGTAATAGGCACATTAAAGACGCTGGTTTCTATAAAGAATTAAAAAGAACAATGAATTGGGTTGATGAGAAGAGCATAGTCAAGATCACAAATGGAAGAATAGCAAGATTTTAGGATAATTAATGGACTAAAGATGGGAAAGTTTCTGAATGGTTGTTTGGACAACTCAATAAATATGACAACTTGATCATAGTTCAGCAAACTTGGTCAGTCTAGGTAAGTAAAATGAGAGCATTATCAGATACCCCATTTACTACAATATCAGAGCCAAACTAGGAGTCTTTAATCTTGCGAACAATGAAAACATATAGTGCCTAGCCCTTCGAGATCACGAGTTAGATATCCACAAAACAGCTAATCAGTAGTTATGTAAGGATGAGGATGAGGATGAGGAGATGATATAGGAACAATCAGAGTGGATTTGGCGAACTCCTACTATTCCAAGAATCCAAATGTTTATCTAGAGACTGTTACATAGTGGCTTAGCAACTAAGGACAACCTGGTTAAGTGAGGCATAAATTTTGTTGATACTTGTCCCTTGTGTAACAATAAAGAAGAGACCCTTCCCCTATTTCTTTCTTAATTGTCAGTGGAGTAAGAACTAACAAAATGTGATGGGCATATATGTGGAGAATATAGACCATAGCTTTGACGACTTAAGAAGATGGATCGGGAAAAATGCTTGTTGGAAGAGAAGGCAGTGGAACTCTAGTAAAGCCCCATCAGAATCTATTGTTCTATTTGGCCTTCCAAGAATATGAAGGGAATGGAATAGAAGAATCTTCTAGTCAGGGAGAGAAGCAGGAGACATGTGGTATATTAGAGCTGAAGTGAATGAATGCTAGGAAACACAAAGGGTGCAAAAATCAAAAGCAATTATGAAGAAGACAAAAAGGTATTGGACTAGACTTGACCAAAGATGGATAAAAGTGAACTGTAATGGCACCTGCAATAGTAAGGGAATTAAAGCAAGTATTGGCGTTATATGCATAGAAAGCTTAGGGATGGTGATGGGGGGACTTTCTAAACACATCAGACAAGCTACACCTATGGATGCAGAATTGACAGTGGTCAAGGAAGGTTTAAGCATAGCCAACATGTTAGGAGTGGACAGAATCATTATGGAAGTATACTCGCAACTACTTGTGGATTAGCTGAATATAAGAAATGTTGACACAAATATATGTCATCTAGCTCTAACAACAAGTTTAACTTCTTTTTCTCTTTTCCACTCTATTAACATTGACTTTCTCTATTTGAAAGAGGTAAGGAGGAGAAGTAGGTAGTCTTAAGAAGCCTCGAACACACACGTGATAGGTGGAGAAGCCATAAAGCCTCAACCTTACTATTCTAGATGAGAGGTGATATATTCTTCACTTCGAGCTCTGTTAATCTTACATAGTGATAGTATTGACAATATGAAATTGTTTCTCTCTATCATTCTCTCCTTAAACGAGGAAGAGCTCTTGAGTTTTTATAAAGTTAGGCCATCAACATCCATCAGACCATGATAGCAATCGATAGCCAAGATGAGTCCTCTTGTTAAGGGATCCTTCCATGGGCTCATGTTGAGTCCAATTCCATGATGAGCCTCTTTTTGTACATGAGCTTCCCTAAGAGAAGTTAAGGGTTGACAAGTTAGTTTAATGGTCTCTACTCCAAACCTACCATGCTACATATCTCTAAGTCATACTAAATATAGATTGAACTCTTTAAACCCCGTCACTTTAACTTATAGTGTCAAGCCTAAATCATTAATGAACATAAAGCCCATAAACCATTTTAGTCTATTATAATATATAACAAATACAATATTTGTAATGTATATAAAGCTTATAAGTCTGCTCATGAGCCTAAACAAATTGGCTCATAAGCCAAAACTAGAGCTTATACTTGACTAAATTAAGATCAGGTTGAGTCGAGTTGAGTTGAGATTAAAACAAACTAAACTTAAGCAACTCATAAGTAGTTTAACTCATTTGCAACTTTATTCAAATGCTATAATTTATTAAAAAAAGGTTATTTTATGTTCATGTCGAGAACTCATGAAATTGGGTCAATTACAATGTAGAATGGGCTTAGAACATTACAAATAAGGGACCGTATCAACTTTTTTCAAATGGTTTTATAATCTATGGAAAAAACTACTTATTATTGCATTGTTTATGAAAATTACTGTGTGTGCAAAAATTAAACATATTAACATGGTTAAATATAAAATGGAAAAGAAATATTAATTCTAATTATAAGCATAATTAGTGAAATAAAGGAAAAAAAATCTAGGAACAATGTTTTTATTTTGCAAAAAAAAAAAATAAAAGAAATTTTAAAGGTTCACAAAAAAAAAAGTGATAAATTAATACATTTAACACATCTTCTATTAAAGATGTTGTTGTTACTCATATCTAATATTTTTTTGTTGTTAAAGTTGCATATGCTTGACTAAAAAATGAATGAGATAACAAAAAACTTTAGGATGTTACACTTAATTTTTTTTTTCTTTTAAATGAACTTCTAGCAATAATTATAGGCATTTGAATATTTCAATTTAAAATATTTAGAAGGGAAAGAAAACCTAGGATGATTGACAAATAGTTTAAACTGTAAGGCATTAGAATGGGATTTGAATTTGAAAATAAAGTGTTGGTTTTGGTTCCCTTAACAAAATGTAGCATTGAAGATCATGTGATTTGATGTGGGAGTTGTTGTTGGTGAATTTTGGGATGAAGGAAAATCTTACAAAAGAGAATAAAATGCTTAGTACCAGGGTCAGTGTGGTACGGTCACTCCGATGCCTAAGTTAGTAAGGTGACTTTATATATAAAGTATGTGAGTAAGAAGTATTAGAGAGCTCTTATAGAGTTTCTTTCCAATATTTATAGGTGGTTGTGGTGTCTAAGGTAGTAATCAGAATAATTGTTAAGATACGTGGAAGCTTCTTGATTTGACATCTCTCTTAATATGTAAGGAAAGCAGATGGTTATGTAATATAACCGTATTTGTGATAACCGTTTGTACTATGGGCTTGAATTCAAACCAAGAATGGATTTATTCTACTCGGTAAAAAATGCTGTGTCATCTATCTAGTGGTATGCTGAGAGACTCGACTACCTAACATATCGACGGCAGAATGAATGAGTATATTAGATGAGTGAAAACCGACTATTAATAGGAGTAGTTGAATAAGTAATTTTACAAAAAAGGAAAGGACTTACTAGTAATTCAAGTGCTACTTACAATTTTTAAATGAGTTTTGAGTCAAATAAGTTAGTATTAACTTAATAATATGGAAGATATAGATATAGATATAAATGAAAGAAAATGCACAAGGATTGAATAAGTTAGTATGAGCTCAATAATATATATTGATATAGAAGATATAGATATAGATGTAAATACAAATAAGAGAAAATGTAAGGGAAAGCAAATAAGTAGAAGGTAAAATAAATATTTCAAAATTATATATTAAGGAAAGTGGATAAATTAAAGCCCTATTAGCTTAAGATAGTACATATAGAAGAGAGAAAACGTCATATAGAGAGTGGGGGAATAAATAGAGTCTAGCATAAATATATCAAAAGCATATATTAAAAAAAAAAAAATTGGAGTCGAATATAGTCATATTAGCTTAATATATTAGATAGAATAGATAGAAAAAAATGGAAGATATATCGCTACATACATACATACATATACATATATATATATATATATATGGAAGTATTACTATAACACCTTAGGACCTTATTGGGCATCACAAGTTGCTAAATGCTCCTACTAGTTAGAGACATGTTAAAGTGCTAACTAAAATCCACAAGAAGATCATAACCTACAATACAATTTCTATTCTAATTGTATCTCCAAAGAAATTTGAAAATAAAAGAGTGGGGAAACTCATCTACTCGTCATCATATAACACTGAAACATGCAATGTCTCATCATATAGGAGAATGTCCTTCTACAATACATTAGAACAAAATGTAACAATCTAATAGAACTCTAACAAGCATGTAAAGCCACAAGTACCAAATATTGCAAATAAGGAGTCTATAAGCTCTACAAACATGCTCAATACAAAGTAAATCAGCAAAGAAGTTTATCTCCTCTCTACATCAAACATCTCTAAGGGTAACAAAGTCTCCAAAACATAGCCTATCATCAATCCCCAAAACAACACTAAGTCTCCAGTCATCATAAAAGTATAAGTAGTCCACCTCATCCTCCTCTTGAAATCCATCAATGAAAGGCTCTTTGAATATCACATAATCATCACTACTTGTGCCTTAAAAGGAAAAGAATGAGAGAAATCCTAATGTGTAGTATACAAGCACATATGGATGCCAATCAATACATAACACATGTATTTAGTGCAAAATAAGCAATCAATAGGATAATATTTTGTATATTAGCTGACAAAAAACAAAAGGGTGCTTATGACCCTACCACACCAAGATCTCTTATTCATATAAGTAAATATATGTCCTAATTTACTCCCATATAATATAGTAAAGGTCATTTGACCAATACCTAGGAACCAAGAACCATAAAATACTAAATCTAGTTGCATCATCTTGTATGCAAGCTCACTAGTGAATCCTTACATATAATCAATAGTTAATCCTTAAAGATCTGCTATTATAGGCCCCTAGGATGAGCAAGTAAAGCATAAGTAACAACCAATCCAATTGGGCCATCTATAATTTAATCCAATTAGTTCGTTTCTATCCTAATAACCATAATCATAGAATACATGTACCATATACCAAAGTCACTAAATATACTAACTAACCCGAAAGGAAACCCAAAAGCAAAAGAATCTAAACACCTAATCTAAGAGATAATAGATTCCACTTAGTTCCTTACCTCTCAATCGTGTAGATAATAATAAGATTCTATTTTGATTATTTTACAATGCTTAACTTGCTTATAAGTTTAGTCTCTCTTAAAGATACATAAACCTACCTTCATATTACTCAATTAAATCCAACTTATAAACCTCTTTAATATGGCTATCTACCATTTACTCCTCCCTTAATTCTCTAAGTTGGATAACTTAAAATTACTTATAAAACTCCAATTCTAAGGATAAAGTTTGAATCTTTTGAAAGAAAAGAGGCTAAATAAGGATTTAGATGGGCAATTTTAGGTTGGAAGGAACCTTGAAAAACAAAGCAGCTTTGAACAAGGTATGGTATCTAGATGTTACAATGTGTGGCATCTAAATACCAAGCTAAAGCTACATATAGTGGCTTAGTGTTCAAACGTTATAAAGAAAGGCATTCAACACCTTGGTGTTGTTCTATAAATTGTAGAAAAGCACAATTTTGAATCTAAAGACCTTTTTTATCATCTCCTTTCACAATGTTCATACACTTCCAATCAAGATTTAAGACATGTTATTTCAATGATTTCCAACACTAACACTCAGTTACAAACTCTAATCCCAATTCCTAACTTCAACAATTATTTATAAAACTTGAAATTAAGAGAGAAAACTTAGAAAACTTACTTAAAATAACTCAGATACTTAGTGAAGTCTGATAGTGTAGCATAACATCACAAATAACTACAAATAACCATTTGTTTCATATTCAACCCTCAATAAAAACCTAAGTGTAACTTCTCTAAAGCAAGATTTTCAACTAAAAAGAAGCTAAACTCAAAAAATCACCCCATGAAACTAACCTTATACACTTGAATGAACTGTTCTTCATGAAAACTAAGAATTTCTACTCAAAAAAACATAAGAATGAGTTAGAATCAACAACAAACAGAAGATTTTAGGGTGCTAGGAAGCTTAATATGAACTTTCTTAAGTTGATTCTCCAAAATCTTACCTTAAACTCCTTTTGAGTTTCCCCTTTTGGGTTAGATTTAGTAGGGCTGCTCTATGTTTCTACATATAAGATTGAGGATTAGGCTTTATTTGGTAAAAAGTAAGGTTTTAGACAAAAGGAGGTTGCTTAAGGAGTAAGGTTTTAGTAAGTCTTTGAAATATCCAAAATACCCTTGATTTTGAGAACATTTTTCTATAATATTACATCCTCTACCCCCTTTAAGAAACTTTCATCCTGAAAGTTTACTTAAACTCAAAAATAACTCCAAATAGTTCCACTTTATTTCTTCCTCCAACTCTTAAGTATCCTCACACTCTAAGTGATTCTCCCATTAGACCTTTACATAAGAGATCGATCTTCTCCTCAGCTTTTGAACCTTTCTATCTACTATCTTAAGGGGTCTCACCTTTAAAGTGAGATCTTCTTATGATTCTAGGGACTCCAAATCCACATTAGGTACTTCCAAATCTTCTAGCCTCTAATCTTACTTAGGCATAAACTTCTTCAACATTGACATAGAAAATACATTGTACACTCAATCCAATTCTGCTAGCAAGGCTAACCTATTGGCTATCTTCCCAATCCTATCAAGTACTTCAACTAGGCCTACATACTTAGGACTTAGTTTGCCTCTTAGCTCGAATTTGACCATGACCTTGAGTAGAGATATTTTAAGCTACATTTGGTTACCTACTTGAAAATTTAAAGGCCTTCTCCTCTTATTGGCATAACTTTACTGTCTACTTTAGGCTGTTAGCTTCTTTTATTCGAACAGTCTGAGCTTGTTTATCATTTCTTGCACAAATTTGGCCCCTAAAAGCTATCTTTCTCCCACTTCATCCCAATAGATGGGTGACTAACACCTTTTATCATATAAGGACTCAAAGGGCACCGTTTGAGTCGTTGCTTGATAACTATTATTATAGAAGAACTCTACTAAAGGAAGGTATTTGTCTTAATTCTCACCAAAATCAAGTACGTAAACCTTCAACATATCTTCAGGTATATGAATAGTTGTCTTAGAGTCTCCATCGATCTGAGGATGAAAAGTTGTACTAAAATGAAATTTAGTACCCATTTCTTTCTATAAGCTTCTTTAGAATTTACTTATAAATCAAGTATCTCTATCTGAAGTTATAGATATTGGTATACCATGGAGTCGAACCATATGCTTGATGTAGGCCTTCACTAACCCAACTAGAGTATAATTCATATTGATTGGTATGAAATGAGCCAATTTGATCAATCCATCAACTATAACCTATACAGTGCCATGTGTATTCTTGGTTCTTGGAAGGTATGTAACAAAATCCATAGTATGTGCCCCTACTTCTACTCAAGCATCGACAAAGGTCGCAATTAACCTACTAATCTCTTATGCTCAAACTTAACTCCTTAACATGTAGGACATTGTGAAACAAACGCAACTATCTCACTCTTTATATTCCTCTACTAACAGTGAACTTTCAAATCTATGTCCATTTTGGTGCTTTTCAAGGTGTACCAAAAATGCTGAATAGTAAGCCTCTTACAACACTTTTTCAATTTAGAATCCTCTAGTAAGCACAATCTAGTCCCATACCTCAAGATCTTGTTGCTGTCTATCCCAAACTCAAGTGTTAATCCATGCTCTACTTTACTCTTTAAATCTTAGATCTCCACATTCTCTACTTGTGTTGCCTTGATTCGATCTACTAAAGTCTACTAAATGTGTAAACTTGCCAATCTTACCTGTTTTTTACTTATCATAGCTTCTAAATTTGACTTGTGAATATGTTCAAGTAAGTGTCTTTATGTGGTGATCAAAGTGGCAATATTATCCTGCTTCTTCTTCCTAAGCGCATCAACTACCACATTTGCTTTCACAGGATGGTATTGTATATTAACATTATAATCTTTTATTAGCTCTAACCATTTGCACTGTCTCATATTCAATTCCTTTTGAGTGAAAGTGTACTTTAAGCTCTTATAAGCCATGAAAATCTAGCACTTTTCACCATAAAATTAGTGTCTCTATATCTTTAGTGCCAATACAATGGACAAAAACTCCAAATTATGACTCTAGTAGTTCTTTTCACAAGGCATCAATTGTTTGGAGGTGCAAGCAATTACCTTCCTATTTTACATCAAACACAACCCAAACCATGGTTCAAGACATCACTAAATCTGATAAACTCTTCTCCACTCTTTAATAAGGTTAACACCAGGGCCATCCACTTTTCTTTCGACTTTTAACAATTGGACTCACACTAATCATTCTAATTAAACTTCATACCTTTCCTAATCTGTCTTGTAAGAGGTGTTGCTAATCTTAAAAACCTTCTATAGTAAGCTGTCAAACCCAAGAAGCTTCTAAACTTAATCACTATTTTTTGTCCTAGCTAATCTATGATTGCTTTTACCTTTGCGAGATCAACTAAGATCCTATTCTTGTCTCTTAAGAATAGCACTTGATCATGCTAGAAATCACATTTGGAAAACTTAGCAAATAACTACTCATCTCTTAATCTACCTAACAATAGTTTAAGATGCTCTTCATGATCCTCTTTGCACTTAGAATAAATCAAAATATCATTTATAAATAGAATAATAAACCAGTCCAAGAAGTCTTTGAACATTCGGTTCATCAGGTCCATGAAGGCTACTAGAAAATTAGTTATCCTAAAAGACATCACTAGGAACTTGAAATACCTAAGCTGTATTCTAAAAGCAATCTTTTGAATGTCTTCCTCTTTAATCATCAATTTTTGGTATTCAAACCTCTAGTCAATCTTTGAAAATACTTATGCTCTTTATAATTAGTTGAACACATTATCTATCTTGGGAAAATGATACTTGTTATTGATAATGACCTTATTTAACTCTTTATAATCAATGCAAAGTCTCATACTCCTATCCTTCCTTATGACAAATAAGATTAGAGTTCCCTAAGGTGAGTTACTTTATCTACTGAATCCTTTGTCTCGTAAGTCTTGTAACTAACTCTTCAATTAGACTAGCTATATAAAGGCCATCCCATATACTTGCTTAGAAATAGTAGTGATAAGATTTGGGGTACTAACCCAACCTGACTGCCAAGGTCGAGCTCATCTACTTGCTAACTCATTTTATCTACCAAGTCGAATGACCATATTTCTCGCAGATAGAGTGCTAAGAAGCAGAAGGCTAAGATAACATCCGATCCTCATCTATGCCTGACTAATTATTTACTCGGCTTTACGCTTGCCAATATGCCAAGAGATGACGTTGCCTAGAGTTGGATCCACTTGGCAAGGCTCAGAGACACTTGTGCCGACTAACTTCAAAACTCAGCAATTATAGGCTGACCTCTTTAGTGTCTCGGCTAAGCAATGCGAGACTACTTCCAAGGCATGCCGAATGACTACATGTCAACTTCCCCTTGTAAAACGCATAGTTTTATATTTTTTGTATATGTTTATCTTTATTTTATTTATGTGCCTAATTTTTTAGGGTTTAAGGCCTTGTACATTATTTACAATTTTGCCACTAGGGTTTAGGACGTACTATAAATAGCAACATTTGTAACAATACAAATACAGAAAATTAATGAAAAACCCTTTTTGAGTCTTTTCTCTTAGAAAGTTCTCTCCCTCGCTGGCTCTTATCAAACCTTTTATCAAGAATTGTGGCGGGCAACCCTATTACTCGAACCGATGTGTCACATCCGGTAAGTCTTAAGACGTGTAAAATCTAGTTGGTGCATCATATCCAGTTAGGTAGCTTATGGATTCGCTAAAACCCTCACTAAACCTACTTTATTTTTCGTTCCTTCAATAGGATCAGATCTACCCTCCTACGATCGGCCTTGTCTATCCTTTGGCACTACTTGTATCAAGTAGTACCCAATACCAAATCGATATAGCATTCTATCTCTCTTTTAGGTGACAACCTAGGTAACTCATCTAGGAGCACATTTAGATACTCTCACTACATGTACTTGTTCTAATTTCATTGTTCGACTAGCATCTACAAACATGGTTGCTACTACCTTCTTACCCTACATCTCATAGGTAGGTAAGTTTACTAGTCTTTAGACTTCAATTTTAAAACTAAAAGCTTCACTATCACCCCAGTTGAAGTAAACCATTAGATTATGATAATAAATGTGGTTTAGTACTTGACTACTAATCAATCCCTAGAATTACATCAAAATTTGACTTATTGAGCACCAAAAAGTTAGCTAGCATCACCCTACCCTCAATCTCCACATTAACATCCCTACAGATCCTTTCCAAGGCTTATCTGGCTCCCAAAGGAGTGTACATAACCTATGATTCAAACAAACACTTAGATAACAAGCTACAAACCTGCATAAACATATCAAAAACACAAGAATACATGGCACCATATCAAATAACACGTTAGCACTACAAATAGCTTAACTTAGACTCATACTCATCAATTGAATGACTACCTTGCTTGCAATTGAAGTATGCATTTACATACAGTCTCTAACACTTATTGGGAAAAACTTAATATAGACAGATCTCTAAACCCCTACTAGTCAATAGGTTTGATCTCTTTCTTGGGCTCAGTGGGCCACTAAGCTTCTATAGCTCCCCTTAGTAAATAAGTGGCATAGTTAACCTTCTTCTCATTAGGTATGTGGAAGGCATCAAAAGACCTTTCAATACTGCTAATCTACCTATTTGCATCTAAGTAATCCTCTCCTCTAAGATCAAACTCTCCACCTGTTGGGTAAACTTATCAAGGCTAATGATCTTCTCTTTATTTCCATTGGTATACTGCTAGGTTAGCACCCCTACCAAATGGTTCACAATCTTTAGCAACTGTATAGCAATCTTAAGCATTTGTCCCTAACCCTCATATCATCTAAGGTGGACTTGTCCTACCTTTACTATCCTCTAGGATCCCTCAAATAAGTCTGTCCCGAAGGGTACTTATCTTTAAGGCCGTCTTATACTCCACTTGAAGTGGAACCTAGACCAAAAATCCGTTTAGGAGGCATACTATAGATAAGGGGAAAGAAGTTAGCACACAAAAGGAAAGGAGTAAACCAAAAGAGCAAGTTTAAGGAATAATCAAATACTTCGTAACAGTTACATAGAGGAGAAACTAAGAGCAATAATAGATAAAGACATAAACAGTTGTCAACTACAATAACTATTGTACCCAATTCATATCACATTAGATCACAATTTCCACTTTAAGAATCACTTGTTAATTTGTTTTATGATCGACAATTAAATACTAGCAATTACAATTCCTAAGGTCTTTATGATCAACCACTTAAGAAATCTTGGATTGGTCACTTAAGTCCTTATGGTCTCCAAATTAATTATCTTTTTTGTTTCTATGCTAAGGCCTTATATGATCCTCAAACCTTAGCTTTAATAGCACCTATGTTGTAACGCCTCGAGACCGTAATAGGCATCACAATTATGCCTTTGCTAGTTAGAGACATGTGGAGGCATTAACTAAAATCCACAAGAACATCATAGCTTATAATACAATTTGTATTTCAATCATGCCACCAAATAAATTTGAAAATAAAAGAGTGGGAAAACTCATCCCATTATCATCATATAATCCTGAAACATAAAATATCCCATCATAAGGGGTAATGTCCTCCCAATCATAAGAATAAAATGTAAATATCCTATAGAAGTCTAACAAGCTCATAAAGCCACAAGTACCAAATATTGCAAATAAGGAGTTTATAAGCTCTACAAACTTGCACAACACAAAGTAAACCAATAAAGGAGTTTATCAATTCTTGGCATCAAACGTCTCCAAGGGTAACAAAGTCTCCAAAACATCACCCATCCTTAAACCCCAAAACAATACCAAGTCTCTAATCATCATGAAAGTATAAATAATCCGCTTCATCCTCCTCGTGAAATCCATCAATGAAAGGCTCTTTGTATATTATATAATCATCACTACCTAAGCCTAAAAAAGAAAAGAATGAGATGAATCCCATTACGTAATACACAACTAAATAAGAATGCCAATCAATACATAACACATTCATTTAATGCAAAATTAGCAATTAGTAGGCTAATATTTAGTATATTAGCTGAAAAACAACAAAGGGTTGTCGATGACCCCATCACACTAAGATCTCTTATAATATAGGTAGATATAACGTGATATAAGTCTTTAATTTACTACCATATACTAGTGAAGGTCATATGACCAACACCTAGGAATTGAGAACCATGAAACATTAAATCTAGTTATTGTCATGCCTTGAAGTGGTAAAGTCATAACAGTCTTACTATGTGAATTATCTTAAGATAGAAGCTAGCATCATAGCTGCTACCATAGACCTACGTATACCTAACTTCGTTGGTGATTCCTTGGTGTTTAATTCGGTATTGGTTTAACATAAACTTATGGTGTATTACTTTTTAAAATAACTATTGAAGCAACTTGTAAATAAATCTTCAAAGGAATTAAACTTCGTAAAAGATAGGTGACACAATTTTCTTGAAATTCAATAAGTATTTACAAGGCCGCATTTATGAAAAGAGTTAATATAATTAAAAGAGAAATTATACGAGTCTACTAGTTTACGTAATTTAATATACAAACTAGGAGCTAAAAACTATTGGGCCTCTAAAGGAGACTTGAATAGTTTTCGTAAAAAAGTAAAGTTAACAATAAAAAAAGAATCTAACCTATTCATTTAGAACCCCACTCCTCAACCTTGTTCTCTATCTTCTGGAGTTGGGTGTTATGCTTAATGATCTACTTTGAACTTGTGAATAAACTATAGGGGAGTAAACAACAACTTGCTCATTAAGTGAGATAGAGATTGAAATATGTATTTAACGTAGAGTAACCAAGGTTTTCAAGCAATTTCAATTTGATGCAATGCTTTCACTCCCTCTAATCCATGTTAAGGAGTTTAACATTTTATGCACAAATTAAAACCAAATCAAAGCTTGTACAATGGAGAACACCCCTCTGCTTGAGACTACTTTTAAACCACCACCCCTCCAATCTTGGTACGGCCTCCTCTCTTTATACTTAGTTTAACTAAAGGTAGGGAAAAAACTATTTTAGCTACTCTTACCAAAGAGGTCTGTATTTGGCTCGAGAATCCTAGCAATTATCCTTAATGAGTTGCAATGCATGTTAGGTTAGACATTAGGCTGAGTTCAAGTTAGTTTATTTTTAAAGTGATTAACTAAGCTTGAAGAATTCAAGCAAAAAAATATTCATAGAGCTAACATAACACAGAGCTCAACTCCGATCATAGCAAATCAAATCTTAAACACATGCACCGCATATGCCCAAGAAACTTACTACAATCATAAGCAAATATATACCAAAGTTTTCAAGTATTCTGAAATAATACCTTAAAGTGAGATAAAGTACTATTCCTATGTACTTAGAACTTTTTTTGCCCACTAACTAGGCTTGCTAATTTGTCGTTGCTGGTGATCCCTTGATATTTAATTCAATTTAGACTTGAGTCTACATGTAAATTATGAAATGTTGCTAATTTACTCATATATATATATATATATATAAGAATTATGTTGGTTAATCATTAGTTTATTATGCTCTACCTTAAATATTGAATGTTTAAAATGGTGATATAGGTGTATTTTACCTTTGATACCTTCTAAGCTATGTCTTAAGTCAATGCACCCTTGAAGTATTTAACTAAAGAAGCTTTTGAGCCACCAATTGAACTATATGGGTATTGAAGTTCACAATAGGGTCAACCTTTGAGTCAACCTCTGAGTTTGATAATTACCTAAGAATTTTTGAAGTAGCTTCTGAGTTACTCCAATTTTAGGTCTCTTAGTAAGTTACTCTTTGAGTTTGACTAACTTTAGAGTTTTAAGGAAATCATCCTCTGACTCAGCTTCTAAGTTCCCCTACATCTCCATTTCATACATGAATTTGCCTCTATCTTAACTTTTGAGCATATTTTTAGTATACCATTCATTCACATAATCTCTAAATTATCCTCTACCTTTAACTAACTTCCTATAACTAGTTGATGTACAAATTTTCTACTAAGTTTTAGTTATAAAGTCACTGTAACACTACATGTAACACTTCAATCAACATTCTAGCTTCATTACTTCCCAACTTCTCATGTAACACATCATTATTTATCAATTCTTCAAATTTATGTGCTCCTACACTATATAAAGGGGTACATTCTTGATTTCACAACTTCTTCTAATATAACTCAATTCCATATCTCCAGTACTCTATAACTATCCCAAAAAAATCAATCAAACTTAGAATCCAATTGAGGTCTTTAGGAGGAATATACTAAATTTTGCCAAAAGTACTATTTTAAGCATAATTTAAGGCTTAAAAATTCATAAAAAATATAGAAAATATTTTTGTAGAAAATATTTTCATAGTATTTTAATATATGCATAGGAAAGTTAACAAAAAAAAAAAAATTGGAGGTCAAAACTACATCATTTAGACAACTTAATTCAATATTGAAAATAGATTGGTTTTGTAGATTTCTTAAGGGTGTATAATATATCTACAAAATTCATGTAAAATAATATTTTTCTTGAATTCTAAACATAAAAATACTTAGGAATAAATTTTTGTAGAATTTTTTAAACAATATTTATATTTTTAACAATTTCATGAATTTAGACCTAAAATTGGAGCTTTGATTTCCAGTAGTAGCCAACTACTTGTCAGTTGACCTAAGTATAGGCCACTCCTTGAGGTGTCAAGGTTGGTTTACATTCAACAACCATTTACATCTTCATTCTCCTAACTTCCTAGATTTGCACCTGATTTGTATAATTTTCCAAATCTACTTCTTCAATCTTTTAAACCCCAGCTTAATTTTTCTAGATCCTAAATTGCATGTATAATATTGTGGAGAATGTTTCCTAATTTTATAGAACTTATGGAGCATACTAATGATTTTTTTTTTCTCTATCCTCACGCAATTTATCCTTATGTACTAAGCATAAGTATGTTAATTTGCTTAGTCCACATGCTAACAATTATCCAAATCTACTTCCATACCTAAATCCAACTCTAACTACCCTAATTGTTTTTATTAATTTTTGTTATTTTTCTTAACTTATTTTAGCTTAATTTGTAGTTAATCGGCTATTTTAGGCAATTATGGGTACATACTTGCATGTAAAAATTATATGCAGCATATATATATGATAGAAATTAGACTACTAGGCCTTTAATCCACAACTAAGCTCGAGGCTTAGAAGGACTCATAAGATAAATTCTCATGTTCCAACCAGCTCTTGTCGAAGCTAAGCTAATCCCTGTTGTTGACCAATTCCTTATGTTGAGTTGAGTAACTATACATATCTTAATAGTCAAGTATCGACTTGACTTATGTTCTACCAACGACCTAATCCCTCACATGTTTACTAAGCCATAACCAAGCTAACCTCTAACTTGGTAATATTGATGCTAAAAAGCTAAAAGTTCCAACATACATCTAGAGCCATTTCTTTCTCGGATAGAACCAATTCTATTTGGCACACTAGCTCAGCACCATGGCTCAACAGTCACCAACTTAAATGAATAGCCTGTCTTTTCTACCAGAAAGTCATCCATCCATAGAGAGCCATGTGCCCAAGAAAACACATGATAGAATCCCCTGTACAAGACACTCATTTTTTTATATTTTTAATTGCACTCTTTATCATTCCTTATACATTATTTCTTTAAGGTATTACCCTTTTATTCTTTTCCATTTTAAGCAGGTTGCCCTAGTTTTTTGGGTATAAATACCCACTGTACATATAGCCACAAAACAATCTTATTAACATCACCATACTAAATACACTTCTTTTCCGTGAACATTGCTTATAGCATATTTGCTTACTTCACTCTTATCTTAACCCTTAAGTAAGGCTAGGTAGCGAGTAACCTTACGGGACTAACTCGTACATCATATTAAGTTATGCCATGAGTCATTAGGAGTTCCCTGGTGCGTCATATCCTTGGATTTGTTCGTAGGTTTACTTATTTACTTTTTTGTCTTTCGTGCATTTCCCATTTCATTTCTTTAAGCTTTTTACAAGCTTAGACATACCCCTATATCTGGCCTTGCTTGTCCTTGATTTCAAGTTCGCACCATATATATTCTATATATTATTTTATGTCATACAATAATTTTATTACATATATATTTTATATCTAAAAATTTACTAGCTACATTTATTATTTTATTATATTTTCTAGATTTAAGTCTATGGAGTTTTGTTGACTATTATCTCAAGTTCACGTGTAAATTTCTAACTTAATCAAGTTAATTTCATCGATGCCCTACATTACTCTTTCAAAACCTAATAGTGAAAGTAAGGGACTTGCATTTCCACCCCCCTTCAAAGAAGTTTTCTCCTTAAAACTTTTATCTAACCATCACAAAGCAACTAAACAATCATATCTTTATAATATAATAATACTAATCGGTTTCTTGGAAGAGTTTTAGGTAGCACTTTCCCATGGTGAGCTTCGGTTCCCATGTCACTTCTACCCTTAAGTTGCTACCCCATTGAACCTTTCTATATTCAACTTCACGATTTTCTTGATTTCTTAATCCAATTCTCCAAAATTTTGATCGGTTTCTCTTCAACAGTATAATCTTTTGGTAAATCCACTTGCTTTAAATCAACTAATGCATATGGATTTCTCACAATTTTCATAACATTGATATTAAACTTATTTGACATAGTACTTATCATATTCTAATTGTATCAACTTTTATCAATCAAAACAAATGTACTAACTTTCTCAATTTCCAGAATTGCCAATGGTACCATTTTCACATCACCTCATTTAATTGTCAAGTCAATTTTATTTGAGGCTACTTCCCCATTGTACTTTGACATATTCCCTATCGTGATTCCTTAATTTATGAACTCAATTATCCTTTATTTCATTAGATTTCTCCTTTACCATATGCTTTTAATAAGGGTTCACTAATTTTAACTTTCTTACTTAATCTCCACGACATTCACCATCAAGTGTTTAGGTTCTTCATATATCTAGCACATAAATCAACAAAGGTGAGTTTGGTAGTTCTTGATCTTTTCACAAACTTGTACTCGAATGAAATAAAGAATAACTTGACAAATAGATTCAATTTGATCTGACATGAATTGACACAACTTCAAGACTAAAAGAACACATTAAGACATTGACTAGTTTCTGGTCTTACAACTAATGTAGCATGAATGAATTAACACAAAGGTGGAAGAATTACATAAAAGACATAGGAATCATAATAAACAAGGAATTTGATAAGAGATACATGAGAATTATCAAGCTACCATCTTCTTACTAATATACTATATATATATATTGAGTACATACAAATAAGTAAGAAGAAGATGAGATGAAAGACATCTTAGCAAAGGCTATGTATATTAGTAAGAAAAGGAGACTTTCATTGTCTAATGGCTCTTAACTAATATGCATAAAAGTTGGATGGAGAAATGGGAAACTTGTTTTGTTTCAACAAGAAGTATTATTACCTCCTCCCTTTTTTCTCTGCTCTCAAAAGAGGCTTCTCTTGTCTACTTTTCTATTATCTTAAACTTGAATGCTCTCTAGTAATTGATGATTGTAGTTCTTTAGCATCAATGGTGAAGCACATTTTTTAAATTGAGAACATTGGTTGCAAGTCCTCACACATATATACTCAAGATATATATATATATATATGAAGAATATCATTTTACATTCCACCCCTAATAACATTTATTCCTTTTTCTTTCTTGCCTTTGTGATTAAGGTTAGGTGTACAACTTTACAAGTTATTCCATAACCTATTCATGTCATATAAGAATATTATTCTTTTATTTTTTTTGAGTTACTCCATTCATCTTGAACATCTTCGCACATGCACTTCCTATAACATTCTCCACCATTATTTAGTTTTCATATCTTTGAACTTGGCTCAACGTATCTTTATCTTGATCTTAGCTTATATGTATGTAAAAATCTTTCACATGTTGTCTTTAGATTATAGTTTCTATTGTTTCCTTAGGATTTCCCTTTTCATATGTGTTTAAGGTCATCAAATTCCAAAGGACCTATTCAACTTATTTATTATTTTATTTAAATTATTCTTACCCATAATACTCTTCACTTTTATTTACTCACTCTCCTAACAAACTTGTTTCATACTCTTACTCATGTCTTAAATTTCCTCTTTATTTTCATTCCTAATTACCGAAGCTACACCACATCTTAACTTTATAGTCTTTCACATATCTAATCCTTATCTTTTGACATGCTACGATGTATAAACCTATATAATAAGGAATCACCAACCCTCTTAATTATGAGCTTACCAAGGTAAATTCATACCTTAGCTTCAAGTAAGATGGGTTTTATCTCTCATATTGTTCACAACCATTAGTCTAACTATCATTTTCTAAATTATTTTGGAATTACTCTTTCCTAGGTGCCTCTCAAAGTTTATCAATTTATTAAACCATTAAGATTCCTTCGTCTACACGTCTTATCAAAATCTAGCTCCTATTTGTTCACTTATATATTGTGTTCGTCTCCTTCTAGTGCACAAGGATCCTAAATGCCTCTATCTTAGCTCATTTTAAGCTAACAGGTCCTTGGCTAGGGTAGGCTTTTCCTATCTCACCCTTAAGGTATCAATCCTTCTCATGAAATTTCATAAAGTTGAATGATTCCCTTAGATTCAAGTCTCTCCTAATACAACTTCTTACTATCTATGACCTACAATGTTTTCACCAACCAAAAGATGCCATAATGAAGCTCCTTGTCACTAAATCATAATGTTTACATTAGTAATCATCTATTTGAGTTGTTGGGTCTATTGTGTTTAGGAGCAACAATAAGTCCACAATCCTATATGGCATGTGATTCAATTTCAACCAATTCCTTTGAGTGAAAAGATTCTTACTTTCTTAATATTATAAAAGTTGCACAATAAATCTTCCAACTAACTTTTCAACATCCACATAATACCTATAATAAGTATATTCCTCTATGCAAGTAATATTGGTAAGATATCACCTGAACATATTCCTATATTCAATACAATAATTTGGGATAAAATTTAAAGCTCTGAACCATTCTCTAAGTAATTACTCCTTGTTGAAATAAAGTCACATAGTTTATAACAATATATCCAATATTAACGTTTCAGTATTCACAAATCATTTATACTAATTGCATCCTATATATAATGCTAGAGAAATATCACCTGTGATATCTAAGTCCCTACTTATAATAAACAATAGTAGATCAAAACTATGTTCAATCTATAATATAACATTACCTTCAATCTTATAGTATCATGATGTCTTCTGAATAAAATTTAGGAACAAACATTCACTTGCCATATATCATGTTTAAATATTTATTTTCAATAGTTGACCTATTTAAACCAATCTCCATAAACGTTTTAAACTTAAAGTCCATTTGATATTATTCCAGATCATATACTTCTTACCTTTATAGTTTTCAGATTTCAACTTTACAACCCAAAGAAATACATCAGAACTTTAACTTTACATAAAAAAAAATGTATATTAGAAGGTAGCTTTACATTGAAGAAGATTATATTAGAAATGAACTTTTACACAACAAAGAACTACACATAAACTTCCATATATATTAATATATTACATGTTCACTTCCCCAAATACATTATTATGAATGCTTTTTCGGCTAGCTATGTGCAAGATTATATTTATATTACCAAGAGAACCAAAATGCATCAAAGAATACTAAGTACATCAAAACAACAAAAATTCATTTTATAGATCATGGCTGAAACGTGTTGAAGGTAACTAAATTTCCAGTCAATATTATTGTCAAAAGAGCTAAATCACCAAAAGTTACTTTATTTGACTAAGTCTTAACCTTATAAACTACTGGTCTCTTCAAAAACTATAACAACTTCTCATAAAAATCAATTCCAAATCCAATCACCTTTACCATATCATTTTTAATTTGAAATCAGAACTTAAATCACCACATATTCTAAGGTCCTAGGATATTTATGACTTTATACAATCTATCATCATCATTAACATTCTCAATACTAAGTCCCTTCTCTTAATTTACTTTATTGATTCCTACATGACCTTCTACTTAAGCCTTGGTGGAAATCTTTGCCTAAAGTTTTATATAAGGTTTTGCTTTCTCTTATATTTTATACTTCTCAATCTGCATTCCGGTTTGTTTACCTTCGTCTCATCCTAAGTTGTTGTGGCATTTAAATTATGATTATAGCCTTCTTCAGATTCTCATCTAAGTTCTTATTATGTACCTCTTAAAGTTTCTTCATCTTTAGTGGTAAGACTTCTTAAAGTTTAACTAGGGGTTTAGTTATTAGATTGAAGAAAAAAAATTATATTTACCTTCCTTACAAGTGGAAATCTAAGAAATCAATCAATGATACCATGAGATAATCCCTGAAGATCTAGGATACTTCTATGGGAACTTAAGTAGAACCATTAGGATAGTTCTTTCCTAACTCTACAGTTGCTAGAAATGCAATACTAAGGTTATTATAAACATAGTCTCCTTAATCCACAAATATCTTTTCTCTAAAGTTGTATTTGTAATATAAACTCCATCTTCTTTCCCATTACCTTCCATTCACTTATCAACTATAAGATGAATCTTGCAATATGTATCTATGATATGACTAAGAGCATGAAATATCCTCCAATTAACCTTATTATTCTACACCAATTAATCTTCAAGTTTATCTCATAATCCTCTACCCAATCCTTTGAATCAAGTTCTATAGTATCCCTTGAGTCAAATCTTACTCTACTTACTATCATGAGCTTAACAAAATCTATACCTCACCATTCAACCACAACCATACTCCTAGTTTCAATGGCACCCTAGTCCTCTCTATGATTCTTATTAACATCCTTCTCATCAATTACTTCCAGCTTCCCTTAAACTTCTTAAATTATAAGCCATTTAATTATATAAGTAAAGCATTAGTACAATAAATAATTTACTATCAAACTCAACTCCATAGATCTTAACAACTTATCAATCTTTACATTTTTCATAAATGAGAACTTGATAATTAATTCCCTAAACTTAATGATTACCATCTAAATATGTAATATACTTAGAAATATAAAATTTACATTTACTAAGTAAAATCCACCAAGCATTCTCATACTATAGAAAACACTATCATATTAATCACCACTAACGACAACCTTAGAAATTACATTCTAGCTTTCATAGGTCATTCCTTCCTCGGCCATCTGAGATTTAGTTAGCATATAATGAATGTTTATTTAAGATTCTATAAATAGATTTTATAACAGTTAATCATCTTTCATAATTCAATATTATTAATTATGCTTCCTACTTTTCTCTTACATATATTTATATTAAACATAAACCTAAAGTCTAAATCTTTTATTACCTACTTATTCCCACTTTCAATGTTCACTTATGATATCTAATAAATTTTATTAATGACACTTCAAAGTAAGTTCTTAAGAATCATGCTTTAAGTGAGTTCTTAAGAATACTACATTGATGCTAACTTAGACTATTACGTCTCGAAGTAGTAAAGTCATAATAGTCCTACCGTATGAACTATCCTAAGATAAAAGCTTATCTTATAGTTACTACCATAGACTTAGTTCACACTAGGTATACCCAACTCAACCGCTTCAAAGCATCTAACTCGATACTTGCTTAACGTAAACTAGTGGTGTTCCTTTTTAAAGTAACCATTGTTGCAACTTGTAGATAGATCTTCAAAGGAATTAAACTTAGTAAAAGATCAATGACAAAATTTTCTTGAAATTCAATAAGTTTTTACTAGGTTACATTTGTTAAAAGCGCCAATATATTTAAAGGAGAAATGATACATGTCTACAAGTTTATGTAATTTAATATATAAGTAAGGGTCTGAAAACTATAGAACCTCACTCCTTGACACCATTCTCTATCTTCTAGAGTTGGGTGTTGTGCTTGATGATCTACCTCAAACCTATGAACAAACTATAGGGGAGTAATCAATAACTAGCTCAGTGAATGAGATAGAGACAAAAGTATGTATTCAACACAAAGCAACTAGGGTTTCTAAGAAGTTTCAATTAGATGCGATGTATATTCAAATAAGTGCCATTATATGATATTGTTTAGTTCGTCGTGAGATTAGAAAAAATTTGCCTACTTTAATTTAAATTGAAGAGTTTGATATTTCACACATGAATCAAAACCAAAATGGAGCTTATACAATAGAGAATACCCTCCACTCAAGGCTAACTTCGAACCACAACCCCTAACCTTGTCATGACCTTCTCTTTTATCACTTAGTTCAACTAATGCTAATGGGGGGGTACTTCATCTATCCTTATCAAAGGGGTCTATGTTTGGCTTAAAAATCTTAACTGTTATCCTTAGTGGGTTGCAATACATGTTAAGTTAGGCATTAGGTTAAGTTTAAGTTAATTTTTTTTTAAAGTAATCAACCAAGCTCAAAGAATTCAAGTTAAAAAATATTGACAAAGCTAACTTAACATGAAGCTCAACTCCCACTATAATAAATCAAATCTTAAACACATACGTAAACAACTAATTACAATCATAAGAAAATATATACCAAAGTCTCTAATTGTTCTAAAACAGTATTTTGAAATGAGGTGAAGCACTGATCCTATTTACTAGGAGCTTAGTTGCTCGTTAACTAGGCTTGTTGGTGGTCCCTTAATACTTAATTCGATTTAGTACTTCAGTCTACATGTAAATTTTGAAATATTGCTAATTTACTCATTTATATAAGAATTAAAGTGGTTAGTTATTAGTTTATTATCCTATGCCTTAAGTGTTGAAAGTTATAATTGTGATATAGGTGTATTTTCCCTTTGATACCTTCTATGCCACGTCTTAAGTCAATGTACCCTTGAAGTATTCAACTAGAGAAGCTTTTGAGCCACCCTTTGAACCATATGGGTGTTGAAGTTCATAGCAATATCAACCTTTAAGTCAACCATTGAGTTTGATAATTACTTAAGATTTCTTAAGGAATACCCTCTAAGGTAACTTTTGAGTTATTAAGTCTCACGTCTCTTAGTAAGCTACCCTCTAAGTAACTCTCTAAGTTTAACTAACTTAAGACTTTTGAGGAAATCATCCTCTAACTAAGCTTTTGAGTTCCCCTACTTCTACATTTCACACACGAATGTGCCTCTAACCTTACTTCTAAGTACACTCCTATTATACCTTCCATTCACATAACCTTTGAATTATCCTATTCGTTTAACCAAGTCCTATAACTAGTTGTTTTGCTCATTTTCTACTAAGTTTTAGTTATAAAGTCACCATAATACTACAAGTAACACTTCAATCAACATTCTTTAGTTTCATTACTTCTCAACTGCTCATTTAACACATCATTATTCATCAATTTTTCAAATTTATGTACTCTTAAACAACATACATAAAGGAGTACATTCTTAATTTCATAAATTTTTCTAATAAAAATTAATTCCACAACTCTAGTACTCTACTAATGTACCAAAAAAATAAATCAAACACAAACTCTAAGTGAGTTTCTTAGTAGAAATGTACTAAATTTTACCAAAAATACTATTTTAAGCATAAATTATGGCTAGCTCAAAATTCATAAAATAATATAAAACATAGTTTTATGGAAAATCTTTTCAAAGCATTTTAATATTACAAAATTTAGGCATCAAAATTACATTATTTAGACAATTTAATTCAATATTGAAAATAGCTTGGTTTGCTAATTTCTTAAGGATGTATAATATATCTACAAAATTTATACAAAATAATATTTTTCTTGAATTTTACACAAGAAAATACTTAAGAATAAATTTTTGTACAATTTTATGGGAAATGTTTATATTTTTAACAATTTAATGAATTTTCTCCTAAAATTAAACCTTCACCGAAAACTAAAGCTCCAACCGCATACTTGTTGACTGGCCTAGGTATAGGCTATTCCTTGAGGTACTGAGGTTGGTTTACGTTTAGTAACCATTTACAACCTCAAACTCCCAACAATCCAAATTTATGCTTGATTTTGTATAATTTTGTAAATCTACTTCTTCAATCTTTCAAACCCAAGCTTATATTTTTTTAGATCCTAGATTAAATGTACAATATTGTGGAGAGTCTTTCCTAATTTTACAGAACTTGTAAAGCACACAAATTTTTTTTTTTCTCTCTCCTCATGTAATTTATCTTTACATACCAAGCTTAGGTGTGTTAATTTGCTTAGTCCATGTACTAATAGCTATTCAAAGTTCCAAACCCACTTCCATGCCTAAATCCAACTTAATCCAGCTATCCTAATTATTTTATTAATTTTTATTATTTTTATTAACCTATTTGAGCTTAATTTATAATTAATTAGGTATTTTAAGTAATTATGAGTACATAACTACTCATAAAAATTATATGTGGCAAGTATATATATATTCTATTTATTATTTTATGTTATATAATAATTTATAACATATATAATTCATCTTTAAAAATTTACTAGCTATCTAAGCCTATTCTATGTTATTACGATAAATATTAAGTAATATAATAAAATTATACTATTTTAGCTATATTATTATTTTATTATATTTTTTAGATCCAAATTCATAGAGTCTCATTGACTAATGTCTCGAGTTCACTTATAAATTTCTAACTTAATTGAGTTAGTCATGGATACGCTTCATTACTTACTCAATACCTAATCACAAAATTATAGAGCTTATAGCTACATTATCCCATATGCAAGTTCACTAAGGAATTCTTACATATGATTACCAATTGTCCCCTAAGGATTTGCCACTACGGGCTCTTAGGATAAGTAGGTTAAGCATAAGAAGTAACCAATTCAATTAGGCCAATCAAAGTTTAGTCTAATTAGTTCATTTCTATCTTAATAAGCACAACCATATAAACATGTACTACATACTTAAGTCATTGAATATACTAATCAAGCCAAAATGAGACCCAAAAGCAAAGGAATCTGAGCACCTAACCCAAGAGATAATAGATTCCACTTAGTTCCTTTACATCTTAATTGTGTATGCAATTATAAGATTATCTTCCAACTAGTTCGCAAAGCTTAACTTGCTTACAAGTTTAGTCTTTCTTAAAGATACATAGACCTACCTTCATATTACTCAATTAAATCTAACTTGTAAACCTCATTAGCAAGGCTATCTACTTTCGACTCCTCCTTTAAGTCTCTTAGTTGGATAACTTGAAATTACTTATAAATCTTCAATTCTCAAGAAAAAGTTTAAATCTTTTGAAAGTAAAGAGGCTAGATAAGGATTTAGTTGGGTGATTTTAGGTTGGAAGGAGCCTTGAAAAACAAAGGAGTTCCTTAGATGTTACAAAGTATGGCATCCAAATGCTAAGCTAATGCTACATATAGTGGCCTAGCATATGTGTGCCTTGCTATTGTTCTGTAAATTGTATAATAGCTCATCTTTGAATCCTAAAACCTTTTCAACTGACTCCTTTCCCAACTTTCATATACTTTCAAGTAAGACTTAAGGCACTTTATTTCAATAATTTCTAACACCAACACTCAACTACAAACTCAAATCCTAATTTGCAACTTCAACAATTCTTTGTAAAACTCAAAACTAAGAGAGAAAACTTATAAAGCTTACTTGCAATAACTCAAACACTTGGTAAAGTTTGATAGTGTAGCTTAACACCATCAATAATTGCAAATAACCATTTGTTTCATATCGAATCCTTAATAAAACCTAAGCATAACTTCTCTAAAGTAATGTTTTCAATTGAAAAAAAAAAATAAAAAAAGAAAATAGCTGAATTCAAGAAATCCCCCATGAAACTTACCTTAAACACTTGAATGAACTATTCTTAGTAACAACTAAGAATCTTCACTTGAAAACACTTAAAATGAGTTGGAATAAAAAAGAAATGGAAGATTTTAGGGTGCCAAGAGGCTTAATATGAATTTTCTTAAGTTTATTCTTGAAAATTTGACCTTAATCTCCTCTTCGGTTTCCTCTTTTAGGTTAGATTTAAGGTAGCTGTTTTAAGTTTTTACACATAAGAGTGAGGATCAAGCTTTACTTTGTAACAAGTAGGGTTTTAGATAAAAGGAGGCTACTTAAGGGGTAAGATTTAGTAAGTCTTTGATATGTTTGAAATGCCCTTGATTTTGATGACATCTTTCTATCGTATTACAATTATCAAATTTACAAATTAAAGAAGAAGGAAAATTACTTTTTTAGTCCTCAAACTCTCTACTTTTTCTAATTTAGACTTCATGCTTTTTTCTTTTCCCCTATTTGAGTCTTCAACTTCTGTAAACAAGTTTTCCATTAGTTAATTGTTACTTTTTATTAAGGATGACACGTAATGCAATCTAACTTGTAAAAAAAAAAAAGAAAAGAAAATGATAAAAGGTGAAAAACTAATAACAAGTAAGTAAGTAAGTATATATATATATATATATATATTAGTTATGTAAATTATTAAAAAATAAAAATTCATAAACAATAAAAGCATAACTAACTTAAGAAAAAGAAAAAGAAAAAGAAAATTCAATTATCTCCTATCTTTGGGTAGCCAAATTTCAGCCAAAGAACGTGAGTATTCATCTAAACATTCCAATCACCCTGAGGGCTAAGGGTAAACTTCTTTTCTTTTTAAGTTTTCCAATTTAATCTTTTTTTATATTCTATTTTTTATTAGTTATAATTTCCCCAAATTATAATATATATGTACATATATTTACATATATATATACTATTAATATAAATATTTATGTGAATAGATTTTTGTATTTCTTAGTTTTCTTGCATTTTTGAATTCAAGTTTTGTAATTTTTGCTATATTATTACTTTATATAATTGCATGGATTAACAAAATTGTATCAAATGTCAAGTGTCAAGCCTAACGGAGAAAATAACCACTAGCTAATAGACTACTTGTTTCCAGACTTTTATACACATGGAGGGCTTAAATAGGGAAAAAGGGGTTCGAGGATTTAATATGAAAATGTGACGAAATTTGCAAATTAGAAATATAATTTTGCCAAAAATAGATTATGCATTACTGCCATAGGGTCCGGTTGCCATTTCATTTCCAACGCAAACAAGCCTATAACCTAATCTAATATGATGCTTTATTTCCACTATCAGAATATAGGTTTTAATATCAATACGTTACATAAATTTATAAATAATATATAAATATACATAAAATTTAGCTACGTAAAAATATAATTATTATTTTTCTAAAAAATAAATTAATTCATTAGTACGTTTCAAATTTTAATTAACATTTATACTCAGGTTAGCATTATTGAATCTCTTTTTCTTACCCATCGACGACATCAACCTCAAAGGCAATTGACATTTAACATGTGCCAATTAAGATTAAGGCCATCATTTCGATCATTCAACATTAACACATAAAAACCTATAGAAGCATCACCAAACATCGTCCTCGCGACCCCAAAGAATGAGAAACCCTGAAACTCTAATTCAATTACAAACTTTTAGTTTTCTCTACTTAAGCCCAAATCCCTTACTTTCCTGTGCTATCCTCATCAAATCCTTGGTTCAATATCACTATTCCCAAGAAGTCGTCATCCTATCATTGACATATTGAGACAGGAATTTGTTCCAGACTACCCTATTTTGCCTTGTATTATCAAGGGAGTTTCGTGTTTAAATGCAGGGAAGGAAAGGGAGTAGATTTGTGTGTTGGTGATGAAAATTGGTTTGTATTGGATAAGTCTGTACAGTGGTTTAGTTAGTATGCAAAGTGCGGGCGAAATGAAATTGTGCATTAGGATGTTTGATGGAATAGGTCAAAGGGATTTGGTATTGTAGAAATCCTTGATTGATGGTAATTTGTGTTGTGTAGGAGATTCAGGTAGTAAACAAGATGTTTGATGAAATGTATTAGAGAATGCTTTAAGTTGTTGCGGCATGATTTCAATTGAAGCGATTCTTACTAATATAGTGAATTCTTGTGCGAGCTTGCCAGACTAGTTGATAAATCAAGTTGGATTGAGCAATAATCAGACGCAGATGATAGTTTTATTCTCAATTCAATAACAGATGGTCTCGTGATCAGTTGATTGGGTAAGTTTTGCTTAGTAAATGTAACGAAGGGACCTTTCACTAAGATGAAAGCTAACAAACATGGTCCTTTTGTATCTGGATGCAACACAATATACACATTTTTGTATGAGGAGAGACATAGAGCAAGTAAGGAAAGACATACATGAGACCCAGATGTTTTGCTTACCTAGCCAGGTTATAAAGATGGAATTTGAGGAAAATGTCTATGTTGACACCTCTGCTTTAGTATGTACCACAAATGTAGTAGAACTGAATTGTCTTAGAAGTTATTTAATCATGTGAAGGGTAAAATGTGGAGTCATGGACTGCAACTTTTGCAGGTTGTGGGATGCATGAATGTGGTAGTGAAGCTTTAGGAGTTCTTCTTGAGGTGATAAAATCTGCAGTAAAACTTTGTCTATGTTTACAGCTTGCAGCTATGCTGGTTTAGTAAGGATGGTACTGGTTTAAAGCAATGTGCAGCAGATATAATATAAAATTTAGTGTTGAGCACTATGTTTACATTATAGATCTTCTTGGATGTGTTGGATATCGATACAAAGCTTATGAATAAGGCACGTACGCTAACGCTAGAAGATGCAATCTATGCAGGATGACAGTGTGGAACCAGATGGATTCACAGCTTCAAACCTTCTGCTTTTATCCGGTGGGAGAATGGTAAGCACGGTAATGGAGCAAAAATGTTGTTGGTTAGATGGGTCTCAACGGTGGCAAACCAAAGCCGTAGAAGGTTTAAGCGCTGATCCTAAATCCAAGTCAACAGCGAATGAGAAAGAAAAAAGAAAAGCAGTTTCAGCACAATAGACGAGATAATTGAAGCCCATAAGCAATATATACAGCCAGGCACTATTTCAAGTTCAACTTAACTTTTTGAGGTCAGGAGGCAAGAACAAAAGGCAAATCCACCGTCTTCTTTCAATTCTGTAAACATATAAAGTGTGAGGTAGACGGGCACAACACACAACAGAATCCATCACTATGAAAAGGAGATCTACCGACAACCTCAATCTGTGAAGGTGCCAAATGAGGAGGTAGCCCTTGAGATTCCTGTGAGAATTACTCAAATCAAATTAAGCATCCTAGCTAATGATTGGACATGGACTCAACTTTATATTAAGGTCCAAGCACTATTAAGTCAATCTAAGCTTCACATGGTAATCCAAGAAGTTCTTACAGCTTTCATCAATCGAAGAATCGTGAAAACGCTAAAGGCTACACTTTGAGAAAAACTACCTTTTAAGCATGTGATTCAGGAAGGAGAGATGCATGCACCAGCAAGCACAATCACAATGCCATAATTACAGATGATAATAATGGAATTAGATATACTATTTTTACTATTATATTGCTACGTTCAAACCAATCTGTACTTGTTCGATAAAAATTGAAGCCTCGTAAGAATTTTTAACATCCTTTATAAGGTCTGAAGCTGGATTCGGCCAACAAGAAGCACAAGTTCAACAAAATGTAAGTTCACCATCAAATAAAGCAATACAAGGTTTAAGAATCTCGCAAGAAATCACCAAAAAGAAAAAAAATAAGAGTAAAAAGAAACACGCACACATAGAAAATAGGTGGTGGTGGCTAAGATACACATGTTGATGACTGAATGCATAACCCATCAGCTCAAATACTCAATGGAGGCTGGGTGTTCTTCTTCAATCTTCTCATAATGGAAGCTTTTTGCTTCGCTTTAATCATTATTTTCTTAGATTACTATTGGTTTGATAATATGCCAAGTGGATGTAATTTTAGGTAGCTTTGAAGATTTTAATTTTAGCGAATCCAAATCCTAAATGCATCATCTTATTTCAAAGTCGAGCCACAGTGTAATGCTGCACGAAAACCGCGGTTGTCATATTATATATGCTAAAATTTTTAGCCTTTGCTAAATGCATATTGGAAGTGTATATTGCACAAGCAAATTATGTAAGGCTTTGATCCAGATTGGTGAAATAATGTTCTGTTTTAAAAATAAAAAGAAAGAGAGCATAGATGCTTAGCACTAAGCCTTGAGGCCTTCAATATTGACAGCAAGGAACTTTATCATTCAGGCCATAAGCAATTCACGATTTTTCAGTACGGAAAAATTGTCTTTAATCGGATTTGAATATGAGTTTGGAATTAAAGTTTTTCAAGTAGAAATTTCTCATATAATGGAGTTTAATCTTTTCTTGCACAAGAATTCTGCAAGTGGCTTGTGCAGTGCCAACTCCTCTCAAAACAAAAGTAAATAAATAATAGAAGGACATTAGAGAATCCGAGGCCAACTTGAGAATGGCAGTGAACAACAGGTTTGGCCTAATTAAACTATATCTCAAGAACCTTCATGATGATCATCAAGGCTGAACATAGAGGACATGTGATGACCTAATAGAAGTGATGATATGTAAATTGACAAAATGGTCCCCATCATTAATTAATTCTCATTATCACTTGCTTTACGATACACAATGGTGGACTGTTAACCAAATGAAGCTCCCTATCGAGTGTCGCATTATTTTGTTCATCATATGAAGTGGCCACTTGAATTGGAGGGCCCACCACATTATGTACCATCTAGCTAGACTGTAAGTCAACTGACGTTGTTCTGTCCATACCAAAGCTCTAATCCGACAAATAATCAATGTATGAATTCATCTGATAGAAAGTGAAGCCAACTCGGAAGGATAGATAAATCGTGTGAATAAAATACAAGAGGTGAATTTGCTCATAAGGCCTTTGGTCATGCTGTGAAATGTAAATAGTCAAATATAATCATTAAGGTAAGCCCATTAAGATTAGGATTCAATTTTTCAGGTTAAAGTGATCACGTCCAGAAAGTGAAGTCTATCATTTCTTTTAAGACGATTATAAGAGAATTGGTATGGTAGACATAGAACATGGACCTTTAGATCTACCCGTCTATCAACAATACTTCTTAAGGGGCTCATGCATGTAAAGGGGCCTTCACTAGGCTTGAACCAAAAATATCCCATAAAGGAGTTTGCTAATAAAGGGACTCATCGTAGTCGTTGATTATTAATGTGATCCAATATATAGCGTTGACAACCAAAATTTGTAAATTCCTAGAATCTCTTCCCATTTCAACATCATGAAATTAAGAGAAATGGCATTTTGCTGCTAGATTATCATCTTGAAGGATCATACAAGTGCTCATAGTGAAAAATGCACCACTGCTCATGAAGAATAATGGCATTCAATGCTTGAATAGCTTCTCCATTCATCGTACTTGTGTTTAAGTCCCTAGAGCGCATTTTCTCTTCCTTCTTTCTTTATTTTCTCCTAATTGTCCCTTATGTGCCACTCCTAATAGCAGCATTCAATGCTTGAATAGTTCCTCCATTCGTCGTACTTGTGTTTAAGTCCCTAGAACGCATTTTCTCTTCCTTCTTTCTTTATTTTCTCCTAATTGTCCCTTATGTGCCACTCCTTATAGCGACATTCGATGCTTGAATAGCTCCTCCATTCGTCGTACTTGTGCTTAAGTCCTTAGAGCGCATTTTCTCTTCCTTCTTTCTTTATTTTCTCCTAATTGTCCCTTATGTGCCACTCCTTATAGCAGCATTCGATGCTTGAATAGCTCCTCCATTCGTCATACTTATGTTTAAGTCTCTAGAGCGCATTTTCTCTTCCTCCTTTCTTTATTTTCTCTTAATTATCCCTTATGTGCCACTCCTAATAACGGCATTCGATGCTTAAATAGCTCCTCCATTCGTCGTACATGTGTTTAAGTCCTTAGAGAGCATTTTCTCTTCCTTCTTGCTTCTTTTTCTCTTAATTGTCCCTTATGTGCCACTCCATATCACTCCTTTAAGGCCAAGTGTACCACAAGACACACAAGGCATACACATGACCAATGTGAGTAGATCCACATACTCATAAATGCCATTTTGTAGAATTTTTTTCATGTTGTATGCAACAACTAAGTTTATAGCTATGTTTCTTCTTAGGTATATTAAGTTATCTATTGTAGAAGTCTTATATTAATTTGCATTGTTTTGTTAAATAACGTTGGTTATAGGCAATCATAAAAATATGAATTAATTCATTAATTTTGGTTTACGAGTCTTTTGTGTTTACTAATTTTAAAAATGAGGACGTGTAAATTACTTTCTAAAAAAAATAATTTTAGCTCATATATATAATGTTAAATTCATCAAGAAATTTAGTTTAGAACTTATTAGAGTGCTTTTGTCCTTGTAACAGGAAGCGATCTCTTACTAAAGTAAATTGTGAGAGATGTTCTAAAGTTATATTTACAGCATTCAGGAAACTTTTATGCATGCCACCATCTTATGGTAACTTTTATGCATCCTTAAATACTTAATCAATCGTTTTATATAAAGGTTACAATTAAGTCCTTATTTTCTATTGAATTATCCAATTGAAACTCTCTATCTTTTTTTTTTTTTTTTTTTGGAAGTTGTAAATATGATAAGGAAAAAAAAAAAAGTATTAAGCATATGGATTGGCATGCATACATATAAAGATATATGCAATTATCCTCATAAGCTTGTCTGCTTATTTATTATTAGAAATCATAATGTTGGGGCTACTTTATTAACAATTGTAAGAAGAGGATCATTTCCCATCGATGCGGGATCAAACTTTTTGTTATTCATTATGCAATTATAAATACTATAAGAATTAAAAATGCTTTCCCAATTGTTTGATCATGTGGGAGTAGGGATTGAATCAAAGATACTTTAAGTTCCACATCTACTAAAATAAAATAAAAATAAAAATGGATCTATCATTTGCTATAAGGGGGTGTTTGTTTCAATAGTATAGTAGTCTTTCTTGATAAGTAAATAAATAAAAACTGTAATTTTTATTTGCCAGTGTGAAAGTCACAAACTAAGACTACTATTTACTTTATTTATTTTATATCCTCATAGCTTATAGGTATATAAGTACCTTGTAACTAATTCAAAAGAGTAGTAGTCTCATTTTTTATTCACTCACGAAACTCTCTCTCAAACTTATGAATTGCATACTTTATTACTCGAACTGCTTAGTAATACAGTAGGTTCCAAGTATTTTTGTTCTTATTGATCATCGATTTGCTTGAAAAATTACATGAATCAAATTATTGTTGGAGAAATGAGTAACATAGCTAAATTTGGGTTAAACCATCCTTTTTACTTGTTTGACTCGGAGAATCCAAGGATGTCTATTGGCAATATCATCTTTAATGGTAGTAATTACCTTTGATGGAGTAAGTTGATGAGATTGGTTTTATTAATGGTTCTATTCAAAAATCAATTGAAATTGCTGAAAATTTTAACAATGGCTGCAATGTGATTTTATGGTTAGAAGTTGATTATTGAATTCTATAATTAATGAATTAGCTCAAAATTTTCTCTATACTCAGTCAACTAAAGAGTTATGGGATGAGATTAAGGAGCAATATGAAACTGCGAATAGACATTTGATTTTTTAAATAAGACATGAGATCAATAACATTAGGCAAGGAAATGCAATTGTAAGTGTCTATTATAACAAGTTATGTCGCTGTTGGGATGAATTGCATGTACTTCATCCATTTCCGTACTATGAATGTAATCAATTAGAATACTGTACTTGTACATTTTGAGAACGTACTGTGGAGTACGAGTTGCATATGAAAATAGTATAATTTCTTATGGGATAAAATGAAGCTTATGAAAGAGTAAGAAACTAGATTTTATCAATGAAGCCTCTTCCATCAGTTAATAATGCGTATTATTTGGTTCAACAAGTAGAAAAACAATGCTAGGTTACTGAAGGAATTAATATGTGTACTAATGTTGCAACATTTACTGTTGGTACAAACAATATCGATGATAAAAGGAAGCGCAAACAAGATCTATTTTGTAAACATTGCAAGTCACAAGGGTATTCTATAGACACATGCTTCCAAATTGTTGGATATCCCGAGTGGTATAAGGGTAAGAAATTAAGTTTGAAAACAAAAACTAATGCTCAATCTTCTTTTTATCAGACAGGCATTAATTCAACCGTAAGAACATTGAACACTCCTTTTGAAGAGGGATTTTCAAATGGTATTAGCTCCTCAGGTGCCTATGATAAGGGTTGCTTACATGATCTTTGTCAGGAAATGATGAAGTTGTTGAAGGAGAAAGAGGGATCTTCTAATGTTTCAAATGTTGTTACTGCAACAAGTATGATTGCTATTAATTCTTTTTTCTTGGCAATTCTTAACAATTCTTTAAGCACTTGGATAGTAGACTCAGGCGCAATTGACCATATGACTCCACATCTTGATGCACTCATTGATATTGAAATTTTTACCAAACCAGTTTCAATTAAACTTCCAAATGGAACCCTATTGTCTTCTATAGCTTCAAGTTCAATAATGTTATGCCTATAACTTATGTTGAAACATGTGTTGTATGTTCGTAGCTTCACATACAATTTGCTTTCTATTAACAAAATTGTCTTTGATCTTCCACTTAAGGTAATCATTGATTCTTTTTCTGATAAATTTCAAGACCAAAATACTAGTGTTATTATTACAACTGCTCAAGCTAGAGCTGGACTTTATATGGTTAGTCTTAGTAATTCTCCTGTTGTTAATGGTAAAGCTCCTTTCCCTATACAAGCAAATCTTGTTGATGCAAGTGTGAGCCTAATACATAATAGATTAGTACACACATCGATTTCAAAACTTAGTAATTTAGACAGCTGTAAGCATTTGAATCTTAAGGATTTTGTTTGTGATTCTTGTCAAATAGCAAAGTTTCATAGGCTTAGTTTTTCTATCAATCATAGTAGAGCTTCCTTTGTATTTGAATTGATCCACATTGATGTTTGGGGGCCTTGTCATGTAACATCCTTAATAGGTGCTTGATACTTCTTGATTGTTGTGGATGATTTTTCTTGTTCCACTTGGACATTTTTTATGCATCACAAATCATAAACATTAACACTTTTGAAGGAATTTTTCCATTATATTCTTAATCATTTCACAGCCACTCCTAAATTTGTTCAAATAAACAATGGAGGAGAATTTGTTTCTTTCTTATGTCAAGTACTCTTTCATACACTTGTAATTGTTCATCAAAGGACTATACCTTATACACTACAGCAAAATGATAGAGTGAAGAGAAAACATCGCCATTTGCTAAACACTTCTCAAGCACATGAATTCATGTAAATTTATGCAAATACTTTTAGGGGGAGTGTATTTTGGCTTCTACATATCTAATCAATTGCATGCCAATAAAATGTTTAGACTAGAAAGGTCCTTTTGACATTCTTTTTAATAAAAGAACTAGATTACTCAAGTCTTAGAGTCTTTGGTTGCCTATGCTATGCAGTTGATCTTTCTCCTTCAAAGGACATACTTGATCCAAAAGGGCTAAGGTATATGTTTCTTGGTTATGCTAATGGTTATAAGGCTTATAAAGTTTTTGATCTCATAACATAGAAGTTATTTGTTAGTCATGATGTCATTTTTGTAGAAAATGTCATTCCATTTCAATTTGCAAATCGTTTAGAGTCAACTAAGGCTTTTCCTCATGTTTCTCTTGAAACTAATATTAATTCTCTTTACTCTAAACATCCACAGTTTGGTTCTAGTGATATTTCTTCCCGTCCTTAGAATCAATCTACTTCTTTTCCTTTACCCTTTGACTAGTAGTAA
The DNA here is from genome assembly GCA_024138015.1 of Lumnitzera littorea. Taxonomy (NCBI): domain Eukaryota; kingdom Viridiplantae; phylum Streptophyta; class Magnoliopsida; order Myrtales; family Combretaceae; genus Lumnitzera; species Lumnitzera littorea. Next base: position 35,692,565 of record JAMXBB010000008.1, read on the forward strand.
CTTAGGAGATCTACTAGAATTAAACGTCTACCAATGTGGCTATAACATTATGTGTGTTCTATCCAACTTAGCAGTGTTGCTTCTAATGTTGTTTGTCCTGTTTCTTAGTATCTTATAGAATTTGTTCTTAATGCCACTATTGATTTTGGTTCTTTGCCTTCATGCTGTCCTTAATTTTCTTCTTTAGATTTTAGCAACTATCCTTCTAATTATGTTGCTTCCCTTGTACACATGTTAGTTGTTCAACAGCTTAAGATTATTCCTAAGTAGTCACTCAAAGTGAATGGTTTTAGGCCATGAAGTAAGAATTATTGACTTTAAAAAAAAAAAGGATTCATGGGACCTTACAAAGTTACCTCCTAATAAAAAGGCTATGGGATGTCATTGGGTTTATAAAATCAAATATAAATTAGATGGGAGTATTGAAAGATATAAGACCAAACTTATAGCCAAGGGCTATGCACAAAATGCGAGTAAGGATTATAATGAAACGTTTTCTCCAGTGGCCAAATTGTCTACTATTAGGATTTTACTTTCAGTTGTTGTTGTTTCTTCATGGCCCATATATTAAATAAATGTTAACAATATGTTTCTTTATGGTCATTTGCATGAAGAAATCTACATGATGCCATCTCTAGGTTATCTTAAGGATACTTCTACTTAAGTGTGACGTTAAAGAAAAAATCCTTTTATGAGCTTAAACAAGCCTTTAGCAGTAGAACTTAGAGATTTTTGGTTTTCTCATTTCTCGTGGATCTTCACAGTTAAAGCATGATCACTCCTTTTTTGTTAGACATCATGCTAATGTTTGTGTGCTTATTTTACTCTATATGGATGATACGATGGTGACTAGTTCCATTGCAGCATTTATCTAAGAAATCAAATAGCAACTCCATGATACTTTCACTATTAAGGATTTGGGTCTTACTCGTTACTTTCTTGGATTCGAACATACTTACACTTCTTCAAGGTATTTACTTCAGCCAAGGAAATTTATTCTTGATATGTTACTTGAAATTGTTCTATCTGGTGCTAAAGCAGTTGCTATGCCTCTACCTTCTGGTTTTCGAGTGACTTCTACCATAAGTCCTATACTGATAAACCCAACTTATTTTCGTAGGTTGGTGGGGGAGCTCTCTTATATTCACAATACATGTCTTGACATTAGCTATGCTATGCATAGTCTTAGTTAGGCCATGGCAAAACCATGTGAAGAACATTTAAAGACAGCTTTTCATGTGTTAAAGTATCTTAAGGGTACTTTTTCTTTAGGCTTATTTATTCATCTACAACTTCTTTAGATTTATCTGCATATTCCAATGCCAATTGGGCCTCTAATTCTATTGACAAGTGCTCCATCACTGGTTACTTAGTGTTTTTGGGTTCATCTTTGATTTCTTAGAAAACTAAAATATAATCCATGGTTTCCACTTCATCCACTAAAGCTAAGTATCGTAGTTTTGTTGTAGTTGTCAAAGAAGTTTTATGGGTATCGAATGTCTCATGTGATCTTTCCATTTCATTAGCTTTACCTATCATCATACATTGTGACAACAAATCTACTATGCTCATTGCTTCTAATCCTTATGTGTACTCTTGTGCAAAACACATTGATATCAATGTGCATTTTGTGCAAGAGCAAGTCACTTCAAGATTTCTCAAAATTGCTCACTTTCCATCTCGATTGCAAGTTATTGATTTGTTCACTAAAACCTTCGCTTCTCCGCAGTTATAGTTCTTCTGCACTAAGTTGGCATTGCAAGCCTCACCAACTTAACGGGGGGATCATAGACTAAGACTGCTATATACTTTATTTATTTTGTATCCACATGTATTTCTAGTTTATAGCTGTATTTCTTCTATTAGTTGTTTAGTTTTATAGTTAGTTAAGTAGTTACATAGCTTATAGGTGTATAAGTACCTTGTAACTAATTCAAAAGAGTAGTAGTCTCATTTTTCATTCACTCACAAAACTATCTCTCAAACTTATGGATTGTATACTCTATTATTTAGACTACTTAAATCATGACTAAGAACTTAATCAAATTAGATTTCTAAAGAAAGGACAAATTGAAGAATATAGGCATTCTTTTAGCTTAATAATTTACTAATAAAAATTTTATCAAAATCAATTCAATCATGACACTTGGACTTGTCAAGATAGAAGGCCTACCCGATTTTAACTTGATATTGTCAAAGGATTCACATAAGGAATATTAATCAGAGTATTAAGGTCATGTTATCCTAAGCATGAGTCTAAATTTATATGAAATGAACAGCTAGTCTCAAGTTATGGTTAGCTTGAAGCAGGCTTGGTTTTTAACTCTTAGATTTATAAAACCTACATGGAAATATAATAGATCTACTACAAAAGTTTTAAGCTAATCTAATAAATATGAGCAAAAATATTCTAGTCGTTACTCTTAGAACAAACAAGATGACAACTTGCCACTTTCTAAATGTACTAGCAACAACATCCATACCATTAGATTCAATAAAAACATTCCTTTACTTTTGATACTAGTAAGAATAAGTGCTATTAGACCTTATGTTTGTGAAGAACATTTGTTACTAACTATTTGTATCATATTTGTTTTCTTAAAAGAGAAAGTAGGAAGCTAGAAGTGCTCGTGTCTCTTAAATGCGACCATATGTTGTTTTCTTATCAAATAACTAGAGAGAGTCTCATTGCTTAAAAATGATATACTAACATCTTGTTGACTCAAATATAACCAATAGTATATTTCAATGTATTTTTTTCATTTGACTTTTAATGTGAAGAATAATTTGACAATGAAAGTACTTTGATAAGGCAAATTTTTTTTTCAAATAAAGTAATTTAGATCTAAGAGTTTAGATCACTTAGTCTATGGTAGACTAGGGTAAAACTTTACAAAGATTACTTCCATTTTGAACCTTTGCATTATGGTCCTCTAGGCTCTACACAATGCCATGTCATACAATGCATATAAGTTTTGGCCATAATTTACATATGTAAGTATAAAAATAAACATTTCTACTCCATTATATCTATCAAATAATCTAGTTAATTAGATTCAATTCTAAACCTTTCTCCATTAAAGATAATAATGCTTTTTATATAAGCAACATAAATTTATATAATGTTTTAGATGTAATGAGCAAAATATAAATCTTTATAATAAATGAAACTACGTTAGGCAACCATGCTTTATTACATTAAGTGCATGATGATAATTTTCAGCTAATTATTGATTATATAGTAAGAGTTTATGTAGCAAAACATTCTAAAATGCTATTTAATTTGTCTATGAATTTTAAAAACAATAAAGTTGAGGTGTTACCTAATTAAAATTAGTAGTATGGATAAAGGATGTAGTCACTCTTCTCTAACATGATAATGATGGCATTTCCTTAGTCCTAAAAAAATATACATCTCTGATACTTTGGTTCACACAAAAGGACATATGAATCCCAAGCCTCATCATACCTCAATAAGATCTTACCATTCTCTATCTCTCCTAAGACCTCTCCAACCATTTGTCTTCCTCTTAATAGAGGAGGTATAAGAACTTCCATATCAAACTCTTTAACCCAAGATTCTTCTACACCATATTCCTTTATCACCCAAATCTCGAAAACCATAATGTCATTGTGGTAAAAATGATTGGCTACACATAAAGTGCCTTCAAAGACCATTAGGTCACAATTCAACGATAGATCTGGTAATCCTATCAAACTAAATTTCTCATTAACCAAGTCAAATGAGAGTATTTTGTCATCAGCTATCTAATGAAGTATTCCATTCACATGCACTTGGGATATGCCTAACATAAAATGACTATCTACTTGTCTTATACTTTTCTAGATTGCACTTCTATTATCAAATAACATAAATTGATGATAGTGACTCCCATAAAACCTTATAATGGTTTCATAATGATGATCACCACTTTATATGAGTTGCTCATTGGATCAAATGCAAAACCAAATATTCGGATTTTGAATGGATATCTTATGCCATTAGGTTTAGGCAACAACATATATTGGTTAGTTAAAGGGGTCATGATGAAGAATAATTCAAGGGATGAATTGCAAAAAAAAAAAAGCAACCCATTGTCTGATTTAACACTTCCATAATAAATGTCCTCAACTACTAATCTAAAATTGAAGGATCTAGTTATATCAGCTAAACTTTGGAAAACTAGCTTATCGTATTGGTAAAGCAAGAGAAATTAGTCATCAATAGGCTTAGACATAGAGTAAGAGACATGAAGTTGATGAAAAAGAGGTTCATTCATGATAGATTTCCACTTTTTGCAAACATATGGTAAATGTCTAAAATTTAGGTTTGGAATCCTAGAGAGGATGATCAAGATGATCTCATCAGGTAAATAATATATATAATTTTTAGAAGGATTTGTTATATGGAAATTAAATTTAAGGATTATGCTTTGAAACTTGAAGGTTAAAGAAAACATGGTGATAGATCTAGGATTTCATATGGCTTGAGGAGAAAAAGGATAAAATGGAAAGTGCTTTTAAGGGTTAGCCTCATTTAGGGCTGTTCATTGTTTGTATGGAGGAGAGGAAGAAATGCCGTTAATAGAGGATTTCTAGGAGATTAAAGACTAAGTTTATAAAATTATGGGTTGAAGTATGGATTAATGACTATAAGCCAAATGCAAATGAAAAAGGTAATATAATTTTTAAATTAGGCCTATTCATGTTTAGACCCCTAATCACCATTATATATTATTTTAATGATAAGAGTGTAATACAATAGCTATACCTCTCAAATAAATAGATCCATTCTTACATTTGTTGGTGGAATGTCTGTTGCTACAAAATGAGAAATTGCAATTCATTTACAAGATTAAACGGATAGCAATTCCTTGAAATTTTCTAATATGTTTCATATCTATCCATAAGATTCCAAGTGTACTACAAATAATAACTATTTCTTCTCTATTTTAGCAATTTTACCCTTACCTTATTCCATTTTGCAATCTAAATGCATCATAGTAGATTATATTAGAATAATAACATATATGCATATCCATTCCATCTAGCAACATATAAAATTCTCTTGTTAGGATTCTAGAGAAGATCACATATTCATATATCATTTTATGAACAACTGCAAATTATTTACTGAAAAAAGCACAAATTATTCTTCCAAATTGTATCTTATATGCGCGCTTGAAGTTTTATGCTTAGAACCTCTTCATTTTCGTTTTATTGCATCCGAATATTCTAATTTTCTACAATTGCTTCATTTTCTAGCAAATACCTTTCATTAGACTTCAAAATATGGATTCAATCCTTAAACAATATTGACTTCTTTTATAGGAGATAATTGAGAAAATGTGTCACTTTAGGTTCTATATATGTACCTTAGCATCTACTCTAACTTTTGTGCAAGTATAAACATTAATAAAGCAATTGCTATTTGGAATAATTTACACCATATTTTATAAGAATCTTAATGTAATTTTTTTTAAAATAACAAAATTGAAAAGAATATCACAACTACCCACTAATAAAAAATAGTCCAGCACATTGATGGTTTTGGTGACTAATACCACAATTTCTTTATATATTGTAAAATTTCACCTAATTTCTTGCTTAAACAAAAATGTTACATTGATGTTGTATTCTCAATTTTTCCGAGCAGTTGTTCCTCGCATTATGTATATGTGTATGTATATCTATACACATACATACATATGTATACTACCAAAAATGCACATGAGATTGACATGCAAAAAATATATGTAGAAACAATATACATGACTGATGATTTAAGAAAAGAGAAAAAAAAAAAAGAGAGCATAAGAAAGGCATAACTAGATTAAAAATGCTTATGAAAAGCAAGAAATGTAAACTATAGTGATACATTATAAATGTAATTTGTTAAAATACATTATTTTGCTTCATCATAAAAGTCACCATTTGCTTTATAAAAAATTATAAACAAGATATGCATTTTCAATTGATTGGATTGTATAAGAATTAAACATATCATTTATATTATATATAATAGTGGATCTCACAAATATTAAGTTATAACCTATATGATATATAAAATAATCAATTATATCAATATTAACTAATACCAAATACAATAATCTAATGTGAGACGGAGTAATATATGAATAATATTTATTATACAAGATATATGTTATAAATTACTTAGATTGTTCAATTATCTAATGTGATACCTATTAAATAAAAGGTGATAGAACTTTAATCAAGGAGGCGCTTTTTAATGTAGTGGTCTAGAGTTTGTTGAAACTCCTAGGATAAGCGTTCTTAGAAGAGAGCAATCTTAAGATAAGTGACTTTTTGAGAAGTTACCACACCAAGAGATAAAATCGTACAGCATATTAGGCTAAAGTATACAATATCTTGGTAGAAGGAGTTTCAAATTATTATGGGTGATATTAGAGCTGTCTACCTACCAAAAGGTTAAAGTCCCTACCTGGTGGTGATCTTGGGCCTATATAACAAAACTAATGGATATGTTAGTTTTGTAAAGGGGTTTGATTGTGATACCCTTTAAATATTACCCATATAATATTTGATAATAATACAATGAATTCTAACATCTTAAGTTAGATAAGCATTATATTTCCTAATAAATAATATGGTAGTTTAAAAAGTTATATATAAAAATATACAGTAGAAATTAATTAGATTATACATTACTATAAAACATCTATAATATACATATACAAGAATTGATTATATCAATTAATACTAACTTATACCATAAGATAATAAAATTTTACCCTTGTGATGTATTATTAATTATGTAATAGGTTCTACCAACTTTTGATAGAATATTATAATGTTGTTGATTATGTAATAATAAATAATATATTGATTATACAATAAAACATTTATTTTCAATTGCTTGTATCATGTAACAATTGAAATGTCCCTGTAGCTTTGCAACATCATATAACATATAGCTATTTTAGCCACAACTTAATATAAGTATTACAATACATGTTAACAAACATGACAATTTTTTAAAGAATTACCCTCCTATCATATTTGATTTGTATATAATAAATTCTAACCTTTTACATAAGATTAATGGTATATTACTTGATAAACAATATGGTAGTATAAAAAAACTATGTAAGAAAACATAAACAAAAAATTAATTAGATCACATAACCTTCAAAAACATTTTCAAAGGATATATATATGAATTGATTACATCAATTTGATATTGACTCATACCATAAGATAAAAGTTTATCCTTGTATCATATTAATTAATTACGTAGTAGTTTCTAACAATTTATGATGGAATATTAGTATGTAGTAAGTTTTCTAATACCTAATAGTAAATAATATACTAACTAAAAAAAAATACAATTTGGATTGTGTAACGATTGACATAATGTTTATATTATGTTAAAATAATAATTGATCACATATAAATATTGTCTTGTAACACCAAATAACATATAACTTTTTTAGCTTTAGCCCACTATAAGAATTACCATACTTGTTACATTAATCAATAATTTATTAAGGTATTACCCTCATATTATATTTTGTAATTATACAATAAATTTTAATATTTTACATAAGATAAACAATATATTGCTTAATAAATAACATTGTAGTATAAAACTACGTAGAAACATTAAAAATTAATTGAATTGTATAGCATTCAAAAACGATTATGAAATATATATATATATATAAGAAATTAATCACATTATTTAATAATGAATCATCACATAGGATAATATAAGCTTATGCTTGTATCATACCTATTATTTATAAAATAGCTTCTAGCACTTATGATAGATTTTAGTATGTTATCTTATATGTTGTAGGTACTATGTAAGATGTCAAGCATTGGTTTTTGTGTGTGTGTGTGTGTGTGGTGGGGGGGGAGGGGCTATGTGGGGTGGTAAATTGATATTTGATATCTTTAGAAAATTTTAAACTTTTTCAAATTTATAAAATGGAAGCTCCTCTTAATAACTTAAGGGACTTATGGTAATTTAATGAATTTATGCACTGAGATAATAAAATAAAAATTGCAACTAAAAATGAAGAAATAGGGAGAAGAGAATCGGGCAAAGGATTTATAGATCATTAGCCTTATGCCCACTACTTTCTTCCAGCTTTACTGTTGGGGACTTAATTTTTCTCACCATATTGTTTGACTAATCCACTAATTAAAAAATTGATATGACAGATGTTATAATTTGCTTGCCAGTTGGCTTTCATAAGTCTTTACTTTGTCTATCTAGCCTTACACTCAGCTAACTATAGATTTACAAAGATTTAACCTAACTCTTCTCACAATCACAACACTTAAACACTTTCAATAAATGATACAAATAAATAAAGATAGTTCTCAAAGCAATTTGCTTAACAACTAAATAAGAAAAGATAGATATGAAGTCTCTGATGAAGTTTTCGATGGTACGAGAAAAAAGCTTTTATACGAGAATAATTTTTCTGATCCGTTACCAAAAGTGTTATCTTGATTTAAGTGGTTTGCTATTCCATACTGGCATACTCTAATGACTAGCTTTTACTTTTTGCTAACTCAATCCTTATTTTCAACACATTAAACCATTGTTTAATCCCTTATTTTTTGAAAATATCTAATACTATGAATTCAAGCCAGATCCTTATATTTAGGAAACTTGGTTTTTGATATCATAGTTGATCTCCAATGAATTTTTTACTTTAGATGAAACCTAGAATAATTGAAATGTTATCCTTCGAAATATCTACACCAAATTCATTGTTTTAAAGTTGAAAAAGTAAGCCTTCAATTTGATTAGGCTAGTATGATATACTTAATGTTTAGTATTTCTAATAATTATCTCAAAATCTACTAGCTCACCCTCATTAAATTTGAAATTTAAATAAAAATTCACATCAAATTTAGAGATAATTAATGGACAAACTTTAACCATATTTTTTTTTTTTAAATTTAATTGCATTGATTCTTTTTCAAATTCAACCCTGATCTTCAAGCTTATCTACATCTTTATTGTTATCCATCTTGATCTTACATAACAAAAACATCTTACCATATACATTTGTTGTAGAAAAAGTTAAATTCTTGCTTGAACCTTGAAGCTTAAATAAAATTTATTTGATAAATATTCATGAAATAGAAACATAAGTTATAATTCCCATATGTGATAATCTTGTCCAAAATTATGATATAAAGATATCTAAAACAACTAAATTACCTTCCATTAAACGGGAGCTCATCAATTTTCTAAAAATTCAATCTTAATGTTTACCTTGTTTTATTAGATTAATTCCTCCGAATTTTGAACTGATTTATGTGAAATGGAATTCAGTGCATTACCCAAATATACTTAATAAATTGGGCTGGGTCATCTATCTTGAAATTAAGTTCGTTTGGTAAATCTACTCTAATCTATTATGAAAATTGAAGTCTTCCAAAACAATTCTTTGTATAAATCTTTGTCAAAGTATAGAACTCGTTTTTCTTGACTACAAACTAAGTCTTTAAATAACTCTTTGAGCTTAGTTTATTTAACTTTAGATGAAGTCTTTCAAAAACTCCTTGAACTCAATTTGCACTATATTTCTAACTCTCTAATCAAGATTTTGTCCAAATAGAGGAACTCTCTAACACACTCTTTGAATTGGCTTTAAGCTAGAACTATTTTAACTATTCAACCTTACACATCCTATATACTTAATTAAACTCATTAGCCAATAGATACTTTCATTATCATCAAATTTTTATGAAGAAACTCAACATTCTCACCCATTTTATTGATAATAAAACACTTTTAAATCCAAAAACATGTATAGAACCAATTTTTATCAAATTGAACTGTATGTAGTAAATTAAACTATGTGTAACCAAGAGCTCACTTATATCAATACCTCATATTTTACATATGTAATCCATTTTCTTTTTTGTTAAAACAATAGAAAACTGTTTTTGACTTATCCCTCCATTTTTGTTATCACCATATAAAAAGTTACTCCCCTTGAATTTGATATCAATAATTGATTTAATAGATAAACAGTTAAGCCATAACAAATAATGTAAAAACAATAACAAAAATGAGCCAAAACATAGGTTTCATTGCACTCTAAGTACAAGTTATAATGTGATTGCTTGATAGACCTAAAAACATGACATAACTTGGACTAAAAGGATAACCTACCCTATTAAACTTTGATTGAAAAAACACTAAAATGAGTGCAAAAAGAGATTAATTGTCCAAAAATTCCTAAACACACTATAATAGAACCAGACATCACTAAAACTATATTTATGGTCTCTTCTTATCTTCTTCCTAACATAAGTCTTCAATCTTCTAGAGTAGGTGATGATAGGTTGTTTTGGAATAGATCCAAAAGCAGGTTGAACTCCAATAATGGTCCTAGGAGTAAAGTAAGGAATTTCTTAAGTATCTTTAATATTAGATCTTACTAACTCAGTTCTTATTGGTGCTTCTAGACTTGATTGAGGAAAAAGGAGAAGAGTATTTTCATTCATGTGATTGGGCTAATGATTAGGATCAACCAGAGGAGACTAAACAGGTGAAGTAAGATGATTCTCATGATTTGACTGTTGTGCTTATGGATTATCATATTGGTGGTGATCAAATTGATTGTGATCAAATTAGGTTTAAGATTTTTGTTGTAAAGGGTTAATCTTAGATGATAATTGGATAGCTTCATTAATCTACTTCCTAAACATTAATTCTATGCCATTTAACTGATCTTTTAGTAGATTTTCAACCACATGCTTAAGTTCATCAATGGCTTCCTCAACAAACTTAGAGTTTTCGTCAAATTTGAACCTTTAAACTTATCCCTTACTACCCTTTGATTCACTCTCCAACACTAGCATATAGATACTCTAAACTCAACTACTCTTGATCTTCTCACAACCTTACTTCTCTGTTTCTTACTCTCTTCAGCTACACTACCCTTTCTTTTCTTCCTCTTCTTTATTTTATGTTCTACATCTTCATTTCTTTGCTCCCTCTGACCTCTCTTCTCAATCATATTAACTTTTCTGACAAAATTTGAAGGATGCAGATAAGTTCTTCCATTAATTAAATGTTGCAATTTATCTGTTACTAGATTCCCATCTGTTTAAAAATTTTCTCTCTTAATTTTGTAAGGTAAAGTTAGCATTGGGACTCATCGGGAAGCATTATTTCTTGAACATAAACAACTGCATTAGTGAGTTTCAATAAGGTTTAGCTTCCATACTTTGCTAAAAATGTTTCATGATCAACCCTGCTATATCTACTTTTCTCTTACCTAGCATTCCTAAAATCACAATTGCATCTTCATTGGATTTAGAAGTTAGGTTACCTTTCTTTGGAAAAACAAATATAATGATAAACTTATGTAAAATTCTAATTAGTAACTTAAATTCTATACTAAAAACATCTCTAGTAGCACATACATCAACTCCATCATTCAATTCCCTAAAAATTTCTTCCTTTGACATGCTTAACATCTCCAAATGATTAATAACTTGCTTTAATCCAAAATAGTCAATGATATCTTTCTTAGAAAACTCAATTTTCTGACTTAAAACATAAGATTTCCAGACTTCTTGATGTCTCATATCTAACCTTTTATAAAACTCGTCTACTAACTCCCTATGTACTACATTCCATAAACTACCCAATCCATCAAAAAACTTAGAGCAATCAAAGCCATTTCTATCAAAAAATCTCATGATCCAAAAAGCATGTCTCTTTAATAGAGATATTCTTACCTTTCAAATTATACCTCCTTTTGACTTTACCACTTGGCTTAAGAGATGGAATTCCATTAGAATCAACCCTATGACCCTATCGAACACTCTTAAATTTGATTTTTCTTTTTTCCCTACTTCTTAGGTTCAAGAACCAATTCAAGTTTTAAAGAAAATTCTTTTTCAAAAGGTTATTATATGTTTTTTGAAGTGTTTGGAATCTCGATTCTGCAACCGCTTTTAAAGAAGAAGAAGTGATGGTTTCTTGAAATTCTTTAGGTTGTTTGAATGGCTTGTTAAAAGGTAAGGGCTTAATGTTTTCTGGAATAACTTCCACTTGATTCTTGTTTTAAAGATTTAAGGTTTGTTTGTGGGTGTGTTCTAAAGGATCTTGTTACGGATTTTCATTTATGGGTTCAAGTGGGTGGTTTTGAAACTGTTGTTGATCAACTTCAAGAGGGGTTTAGACCTATGGTTTCATCTCAAGCAGCTAAGTCAGTGGGGTTATTGGGTGTAATAACAAAAGTTCCTTTTAATGAAGCTTAGGTTGCTAGTCGTATGGAATGAGTAGAAGACATGATGAAGGATGAAGAAAGATGAAGAGTGAGTTTTGGTTTTATAAGAAGAAAAGTGAGGATTGTGGAGAGAGAACAATAGAATGAAATAGAAAGAGAGATTGAAAAGAGTATATGAAGAGTCAATGAAATATAGACTTACTGTATTTAAAAGATAGACCTTAGAATAAATTGATTGATAGTAGACGGTGAGCACTAAACACATGAATAGATTTTGTAGGTCTACTAACACAACTAACCAAAATTGCTTAACTAATAGGATAAACGTATATGCCATACATCCATGAATATGAGGGAACTAAGTATTTAAATAATGAAAAAAATAATTCACAAAAGATATTCAAAAATAAGACCATAAAATTTCTTTAAATATTAAACTAACAAAATGAATTACCCACCTTTATTTCATTTCGAATAAATTTAAATGCTGTTTGATCAAGGCTTTTGTAAATATATCAGTATATTGATATTCAATAGGCATAAAATCAACATACACATCAGCATTTGCTGCGTGATCAAGAATAAAATGGTGTCTAATTTCTATGTATTTTGATATTGAATGATGGACAAGATATTTTTTTAAACTAATGTCATTTGTATTATTACATTTTACTGGAATATTTTTATAATTAAGTCCATAATCACATAATTACTATTTTAACTATAAAATCTATGCATTAAAGTTGACAATCAAAACATATTTTGCTTCTAATATTAAAAGGGAAACAAAATTTTGTTTTTTGGAAGACTAATAAACTAATTTGTCCCCTAAAATTGGTAAGATTAGAATTACTTTTTTGGTCTACCTTATAGCCTACTTAATTAGCATTTGAGTATACTACTAAATCGAGGTTTCAATTTTTGGGATACCAAATTCCTAACATTGCAGTTATGTTTATATATTTAAAAATCTTTTTAACAATAATGATTGTTTCCATTGGTGCACTTTGAAATCTAGCATATATGCATATACTAAATAAAATATCCAAGCGAGAAGCAATCAAGTATAAAAACAGATCCAATCAAACTATGATAAATCTTCTTACTTACCATTTTTACCATTATCTGTTAACTAAGCCTTATTAAAGTGCTCATTAGGATAGAAGATTCTATAGCATTTTCAGAGTAAATTTCTTCAAATTTTGTTTAGAGTATTTTTCTTGGTGAATAATTATACTATTTTCTATTTGTCTAATTTGAAGTCCCAAGAAGAAATTCAACTCTCTTATGTGACATTTCAAATTCTACCTACATTAGCTTAGATAATTCTCAACGGTACATCTCATGAGTTGATCCAAATACCATATCATCAACATATAATGGAACAACTAGAATATATTTCTCACAGTGTTTCAAAAATAAAGCTGTATCCACCATTCCTCTTTAAAAGCTATTTTTTTATAAAAAAATTCACTTTAACTACTCATACCAAGTATAAAGGATTGTTTTTAACCATATGAGGCTTTCTTGAGTTTCTAGACATAGTCAATCTTAAATGGATCTTTAAAGCTTAGAGGTTATTCTACATATACCTCCTTTTTGACAAAACTATTTAAGTACACACTTTTAACATCCATTTAGAATAACTTAAAATTTATGAAACATGAAAAATATAAGCAATAACCGTAGAGCTTCCAACCTCACAACTAGAGCACAAGTCTCATCAGAATCTATTCCCTCCTCTTGGGAATAACCTTTAGCAACCAATTGAGCTTTATTTCTTACAATCTTTCCACGTTCATCCAATCTATTCTTAAACACTCATTAAGTGCCAATAATAGATTTATCTTTAGGTCTTGGTACCAAACTCCTAACTTGATTTCTTTGAAATGGGCATAGTTCCTCTTGCATGGCTAACATCTAGTTATCACCGCTTAATTGTTCATCAATATAACTAGGTTCTGATTTTGAAAGTATTGTAAAATAGTTGTCAATGTTTTGAAAACTAAATCTAGTCTTTATGCCAAAGCAAATGTTGGCAATTATAAGCTTTCGAGGATGATTTCGCTTAAATCTTAAATTAAAAGGAGGTGTATAAATATCAACTGAGCGTTCTAACCTACTCTTTGACAAAGTCTTTGTTTTAGGTTTTAACTTACTAGAATAATAACAACTGTATGGTGTTGTGAGTTGGGGCATCACAAAAAGCAAAAAATTAAATCAATTGTATAATGCTCTTATGCTAAATTAGCTAATAGACAAGCCAACAAATACTAGTATGCCATTTTTTAACTACTTAGAAAAATATGATTCCAATTAGTTTTCACATGGTATTCATTATCTTGGTGTTATAAATCAGTATCAATTATGTTCCATGATTTATATAGAATTATATTTCTCATGGGGTATCACAATCACACCACCCTACCCCTTGACTCCTAAAAATGCGGAATCTTCATACGAGATCATACAATTAGGCATAGATTTCCCCCCTTTTTGGTGTATGATTTGATTCATACTTACAATTCTCCTAAAAGCATAGTAGGATTTACATCCTAGTGACATTCTCCACTTTTATCGAACCTCTTCTCTAAATCACATCAAGACATACCCACCAACTTCTACCTTAGTTCATTTGTGAATCGCTATATACCTACTAGTATGGGGTTGACTCTAACATTACTTGTAACGGCCCAAGTGAAAATAGCTTATGATTAAGTCAACAAGCAGTAGTCTACATTTTTTAACCACTTAACCGATATGTTTCTAAGTTTTGTTCATTTGGTGCTTGCTAACTTTGCCTTATAGACCAATACTGATTCTCACCCATAATGTGAGACCACATTTTAGATGAGCTATCACAAATTATTCTATAGTGCTGGTGTTAGGCTCTATAGTATGAAATGCTATGAAAATAAAAACCTTAATCATGTAAGTGTGCTTGGCAATAATGTAACTAGTCTATACCGTACATATATAAGCAATGCCTTATCTATGTGAAAGGATTACTCCATACCCAAACCTCTTTAGCTTCAATTGAAGGACCTTGGTTAGAGGGAAAAATGTATAGGGCTAAATATAATTCTTAGGGTTTAAGGTCATTAAGATTTGAATTTGACAACTGTGCTAAAGTGCTAAAGCTAGAAAGTAAGTCTATAGATTCTTTTAGGAGACAAAAGAAAAATTTGCATAGTGGACTTGAATTAGGGACATTTAGATTTCCTATTCTTTTATAACCCATCTTAAGGACATTCATGTACATAAAGATTCCCTAACTGAGCTTGAATTCAAAAGAAATGTATGAAGAGGTCCATGAATAAAAGGACTAATCTTAGTAATCTATTGTTAGCATGATCATTGGATGGTATCAAATGCTAAACTCTAACATAACTAGAGTCTCTTCTCTTTTTTATTATTAATTTTTTTTAGATTATCATCCTAAGATCAAACAAATGTCAGTAGTGAAGAATGCATTGCTACTCATCAAGAATAAGGGAGTTTGATACTTAAATAGCTTCTTTATTCATCACACGTATGTCTAAGCCATTTGAAATTGTATACTTGTCCTTCTTACTTCATTCTCTTCGAATAATCCTTACTTAACATTTTATGTCACTCCTCTAAGGCTACATGTAGCGTGATACATATGTTGCACACACATGATTAGCATGATCAATCTATATACCTAATAGTATCATTTGTTGATGTTTAGTTATCGACGAGGGAATTTAGACCTATGATAGGCTTGATAATGCTTGATTAGGCTAACATAAATAGCGAATGTAAGCAATTTGAGGTACCTAAGGTAACTCTAAAGTGTACACTTCGATGTTCAAGCTAATAGCATGCTTAAGAATAGACTAACAATTTCAATTATAGAGTAGGAAAAGAGAGTTTGTATGGCTAATTCTAGTCCCCTTACTTAGGAGGAAAGGGTTCTAAGTATATTTATATGAAAGAAGAGATATAGGTGGATTAAGTAAGTAGAATCCCTCGAATTCTCCCATATTGTAGATTTGACGAGTGTCTTATAGACACAATCTCCTTATCATTTTGATATTGGTGCTTTTCATTCCTTACCCTCTCGAATTGATTAGACATGAGGCTTAAGGAGAAAATACATTACTAATAATTAGGTACCTTTTCTCACTATCTAGGGATTGGTAGGGAAATGTTAGTTGCAGTTAGGCTCCAAGGGATGCAAAGGCTAATATAACTTCATGGTTTTGCTAAAGAAGGGTAGGCAACTGTTTAAAGTGTTGGTTGTGGTCTAAAGTGTTGATCGGTGTCTAAGCTGTTTATTACCTTTGTTAAACACTCTAGGTATATGTTTGAGTCATACTAAGCACATTTTATGCGACCATTATTCTTTCCATTAACTATCAATTATTTTTGGCATTTTAATTGTCCATGTTGAGGTTTCAGATTAATTTCATTTTGGTTGGTTGCTTGCTAGTTCACTTCATTAACTACAAGGGGACTCATGCCGCAAAGGGATTGTTTGCACTTGTTTGTATACTATAGCCATTATGACATAAAGGACAGTAATCCTATTCATTATTTCTCTACTAAAAGGGATAAGTGAGAAGTAGTTGACTTGAATAGACTCGTTGATTCCTAAAATGCCATTTCACATGTTCTGCTTCCTTTAAGGCTTCTCCTATATAAGGAAGGCTTTACTTTATGCACTTTTTACTTCATTTCTTACTCACAAAACATTTCTTTATAATGAAACTTCCAAACTTTTTCGAGGCTTTCTTCCTTTCTTTTTGAAAGGAGGTATGGAATATTGTTTCCCTTTTATCTTAAAGATCCTCAAGGTCCTACTTCCTCCCTACTGCCATACATGGTATCAGTAGTAGCAAGTGTTGTTACTAGAGAGGGGAAGGTATAATTGATCTCTACTCAGAATATACAATTTTGCCCAACTTTAAAACTCGCATTTGTGTATAAATTTAGCAAAAACAAGTTAATTTTACATGAATTTAGAGTTTATACACAAAATGGACCAACTTATGTAAAATTATCAAAAATGCATGAAAAATGATTAATTTTATAGGAATTTGATTAGTTTTGTATCTTACATGCAAATGTATGGGGGCTACCATGGTAGCCCCTACCTTTCAATCAAGGAGGCTTAATTCAATGGAGCTAGTGAATTTGGCCTACCAATCGATTAGCAACCTTGCTACTGACCAATTGGTATGCCTTGAGGTATCAAGGATGAAGCAACTTCTTAAACAATTGATCACTAAAAAGGAGGCATAGTTAATAGAATATGCAAGGATGGATTTGCTCAAACTGATCTATCGATATAATTTGTACTAGCTGATCAATAAAAGAAAGTAAGGTTAGGGTTTTTAGACTAAAGCCCTATCCTCCTAAATGCAGCATTTCATAAAGCACAGAGGAATCTTGGTACTGACATGCGTCTACTGATCGATCAATAGCCTAAAAATATACATACTCACATTTGCAGCTAGAAATGAGAGCTGCAATTAGGTTTTGCTTAGGGATTATTGTAGTTCTACAAGCTCATTCCTTTGTTATTATTCTATTGATGTATCTATGTCATTTAATGCATGTTTTCAAGATTCCATTGCATATTGTTAGTTCTTTGAAGTAGTTATCGATTGTTATTCATCTTATTTATCATTTACCTACTTGTTCTTGCATAGCTTCCATTTTCTCTTGTTCATCTATGGAGTTTGCTATTATTTATATGCAAGTTATTGTTGATATTGTTAACATCATGTGTGGCTAAGTAGTTGTTAGTAGGTTTGTGATAATGTGGATGTTGTAGATGGTATAACTTTGTAGTTATGATATGAATATGTCTACTTAAATAGGATTTTGATTATTGGTATTTCATTTGAACTCTTTTAGGTACTTTAAATGAAATTTTCATTAGTTTCCTTGTGATTATGAGGTCGAGAAGAAATTAGACTTATAAGTGCCCTTAAAAATTATTGGGTTTGCATAATTAGGAGACCGAGTGGACAGTAATTGTATAATTCCCAATTTGAGTCATTGAGTTGGTGAAATGTTGATAACGTATTCTTACAACTATGAGACTAAGAGGACATTAGGTGTTCCCTATTGAATTCACCTTATTTTATGTGGTTTTAGTAGATTAGGATAGGTGTAATACCTCAAGATTTT
This sequence comes from Lumnitzera littorea, assembly GCA_024138015.1. Classification (NCBI taxonomy): domain Eukaryota; kingdom Viridiplantae; phylum Streptophyta; class Magnoliopsida; order Myrtales; family Combretaceae; genus Lumnitzera; species Lumnitzera littorea. The sequence goes on from JAMXBB010000008.1 coordinate 35,710,981, forward strand.
AAGCCCATACGATTACCTTAAGGTTTGAGCCCCTAAACTTAGGATGTCGGGCTATGTTATCTATTTTAGTTCAAACTTCATAGTCAAGTTAGAAAAGTTAGACAAAGGAATTCAAGTAAAGTCCATTTCTTGAAACAAGCTATATAAAAAGATTAAATTAAGAAAAACATCAGTTTATCAATAAAGCTAATAATTATCAAAAACTCAAAATTTGAGTTTTTAGATACAGCAGGATATTAGAGATAAGTTTTTTAGCTTATAAAAATAATAAATGAAGTTTAATTATATATAATATACATATATTTACATTGATATACATTATAAGTATTAAATACATATATATATTAACAATAAACAATCAAAATAAGGGAAATTAATATAAAATAATGGAAAACTAATAAAAAAATGAATTGATGAGTTATTTAATGATGTGGCGACCTAAGATCAATTGAAAATGATGAATTAAAAGCTAAAATACAAGAAATTGACACCTCATGCTTGGAAAAATAAAAAAAATGACATGCATATGTTACATATCTAATTTTTATTAAATCTAATCTATTTGGAAATTATAAATAAGGCATGCACACATAAAAAACAACATTTTGGAATTTTAAAAGCACAAGAAAATCACTTAAGAAAATTTAGAAAAAAAATCATAAAAAATAAGAAAAATAAAACAAAAACAGAATACGAATTTGGTTTAAGCCAATTCAAAGGGTTATAGGAGTTCTGTAGCGGTAGCCATTTGAGGTCAAAGAAAGGACCACTAGGATAAGTGTTCCAACAAGCTTGGGTAGTTAGAGACGGCCCATTCAATACTGATGTAGTATCTAGATGCCCATGTATGTTGACTAACCAGATGTGGAATTAGAAAGGTATTAGATATCAGTACTAATGCATATCATATGTATAAGCATAGTACGAATTTCTTACATAGACAATTTGCATTGATAACTTGGGTTATGAAATTGAATGCTCTATGGTATTGATCTTTTGTGAATGTATGGTATGCTTGTTATATACTTTGTTTTACCTACTCTCACTTAACTCATAGAGAGCTATGGTGATACTTATGTATCTTCAAGTTATGAAGAGAATTGACTAGACATCAATATTAGCTGGGGAAAAGTCTTTTAAGAATGCGTAGGACAGAGTCAACCACTTTTGAGAAATTGTTGTTGTATTTTGATCTTAGTTCCATGAAGGATATGTACATATGAAATTAAAAAAAAAAAAAGCACTGTATTTTAGGTTTGGTTAAGTTTGATAAATGTAATCTTTTGTATAAATAGGTATAAAGCTAAACTCCGTTATAATACTCTTTTGTTATAAATAGAATTTTTGTTAAATATAAACATGTATTCCTATATGATAGTGCATTCTGTGCTATGCTGAGATGTAACAATAGGTTATGAGACCAAAAGGAGATAGACCCCTTAATCTCGAGGACTAGAATACTTAGTTCATGATAAGAATTGAGTATTTTGTTGATCATATAGGGAAATGAGACCAAGGGAAGATTTTTTGCTACATTATTGAGTAAGATGCCTTACCAAGAATTTAGCTCAAGTGAAATCCATCAAAACCTAGTTAGAAACCATACCTAATATCCTAAAAACATATCCTAGCCCACGTCTTTATTATTTGTGTTAATTGTCACTTTTCGCTCACATTTTAATTTCAATTGCAATTCCAAATTCTCTTTTTGATTTTCCTAAATTAGAATAGTAAGTTAGTATCTGATACTTAACTAAATCCCTTATCCTTGTGAAATTCGACCTAGTGAATACTTACTGGTATTATTATTACAAACGACCCGATACACTAATCAATTAAGACAACACCGTTTTGAAAATCTCTATTTACGAAGTGTTTTTAAATCTATCCTTTTTATTAGTATCTCATGTTGTTGTTAGTTTTTGATACATTTATGGTAGTAGCCTTGGGTGTATGCAATCCTGTAGCGACCCTAAGAGGGGCCTAGTAGTATTGCCTAGAATTTCCATATCACGTGTGCACCTATGATAAGAAAATCACCTTACAAGTCAGAGATTGCAAGACTCTAAATAGTTATTCGCTAAGGTCTTCAATTTTAGTTTATTGACTCATTATATAATATATATAATTATGGATATCCAATTTTTCCACAATTCCTCAGAACCGCAGAGAATCAGTATCCCTTACCAAAATAATGAAATAGGATAGACAATTTTAGAAAATTCTAAACTTACTAAAGATAGTAAACTTAAACGAGACATTAGTCGTTTTTCGGAGCATTCCGAATTAACTACACAAGATTTTCATCATACTGATTCAATGGTAGCACTCTGCACTCGATTCTTATCCCATTCCCAACTATCGATCAACCTGCAAGGAAAAGAACTGTTGGGGTGTAAGCTTACGCTTAGTGAGATAATTACCCTCGCCAATACCACATAGCAGAAATTTATTATATGCACAATCATATGAATGCATGAACAATCAGTATGCCAAAAACGCATGCAGTGTCCTAGGAACTGCATACGACTCAGAATTACGCCCCCTGAAGTCGGGGTTTGGAGATAATTAACCAACCCAAACCAAAATCCGGGTTCTAGACCTTGGGTTTTAATTCATTAGCACTATTGTGCTTAAGTCAAAACAAAACTAAGTATATATCTACGTATATATACTTTCGCTACCGAATCATATTTTCAAAATCCCAAGTCTAGCGGTGTGGTGGCCCCCGTAGTCCACAAACACACGCCCTAAGCAGAAGCCACAAGACTCGGCCCCTCGCCGACGGTTGGCGTCTCTCGGCGCCTAGTAAGCCCATCAACTTAGGTCAGAGACTCAATATATATGTGATGGCATAGCTAGTGCCTAATCCTGCAAGAAACTCATATTCCTATGAGTCCCCTCCCATCTTCTGCGTGAAGCGGCAGTCGGTGTTATCCGTATACAATATGGGGAATGCATGATTCATTTTAAGTTCTTAATCATACAAGCGATTAACTTGATTTTTAGAGTAACCAAACAATTTCATTCCATACAATTCACATATATATATGCATTACAAACAATTTCCATTATTATATATAATTAAAAAAAAATCATCGCATTCATCCATAAATTCAAACACATGCATCTCCCATATCCCACAAGCATCCAAATTTATATATATAGTTTAGGTGCATCTATTCTACAAGTACAATCAAGTAAAGAGTCATTGGGAATTTACTCACTCTGCCATGTGGTTCAATCAAAATAGTCTGGAGGCAAGTCGTCTCCGTAAATAGTGTCCCCTGGTCATTGAAATAATTTTTATAAAGAATTGAAGCAAACTTAAGAAACTAAGTAAATTTTCCTTAAGTTATACTCTTGACTAATTTTCGAAAATTTTCCCGGTTTTTACTTAAAGTTCAATCGCGTATAACTTTTTCGTTTTAAATCTGATTTTTATGATCTTATAGTCAATCTTCATCGTTTTCGAGTGTACTTTAACGTGGTAAGGTTATATTTTCGAAATGAGGTATACAATTCTGTCCATGGGTCAGAACAGTAGCGTTCCTCACGTGTTGGAGTGTTTTTGGGCCTTGTTTGGTAAATGGGCTTTTTGATAACTTGAGAAATCCTTTGGGCTTGGTCTTAAGATTTTATCCTAAGCTTAAAATACTCCTTGAGATCAAATTTACAACTTTGATTTATATTCCTAAGGCTAACAACCACTTCATGGGCCCTTTAGTGGGCTTAAGTTGTTAAATGGGCTTGTTTTTGGTTCAAACTAAAGTTAATGACTTTGGTGGGCTTATGGGGCCTTAGGTGGATTTCTTATGGGCTTCAAAACAACTTCTCTTGGTACTTTAAGTTGCTGGTCAGATTTTTATTGAAGGCCCATCTTAGAGTTCTAAGCTTGTTTTGAGAGTTTTAGGCCCGGTTTTGAGTTTTAGGCTTTGTATGCTAATCATACTTGCTTTGGTTAATCTTTTCACTTTGTTCTTTCACTTTTATCATATTTTTAGGCCTCATTTACCCACGTTCCAGATCTGTTCATGTTGGTCCTAAGGGGTCCTTACTTGGTTTTTCAACTTGTTTCATCATTTCCTTAAGTGTAGGTGGTAAATTATGCACTTAACTACTTGTGTATAATCTTAACTTAAGTTTCCTTCCATCAAATGATCCTTTAACTCATGCTCCACATAAAGAAATAAAAGATCTTATACTTCATAAAACCTCCATATCATAGCTCATGTCATACAAAGTTGATTTCTTCATAAAACTTCATGTGATGGATTTTTCCTTAACTTAAGTCTAGATTTGAGCATGTTTAACTTAATGGAAACAAAATCAACATTCAAATGATCATGGAACCTTCACGTCCAACATGCTTACCCTCCATTAAAGTTCTCATTTCAAGATTTCCTTAGCTTAAAATCTTCCATTCAAAGCATTAAACAAATGTCCATACAAAACACCAACTTTACATGCTCATATTTCAACTTCATGTAAGGGTTTTAGGGTTTGTTTCTTAAAACGATTTTTTGTGCTATAACAACTCAAACCTTACTCATATCTTCAAGAAATCCAAGTCTTCTAACATAAATATTAATCCACACATCACAAGAAACACTTACTCGTCCTTAACGCAAAGTTTGGTGGTTGTGCACTAAGGTTCCTCTTAAGCCTTTAACTTTGCTTCCTCCTTTTTGCTTACCTTTTGAAACCCGAATCCTTTGTTCCTTTGGAAAGGGGTTTATGAAAGATTCTAATGGTCTTAAATGATCTTAAATGATGAAAGAAAATGGCACATGAGCAAAGAAAAAAAAAATGCCGTGAGTTGAAGCTTCAAAATGGAAGAAAATGGATTTTGTGGGGTAAAGTTGTTTCCCCTTTTTATGTTTGTTTCTAAAGAGAGAAAGATGAAGTGAAAGTGAAATTGAAAGTGAGAGAAATGGGGAAGAGTGTGGCCGGTTCGAATGGTGAGAGAAGGAGTGTTTAAATGTCTTAAAAGTATTGTCTTAAAGCTTACAAAAAGTCAATAATTGCAACTCTTGATGATGTAAGCATTAAGGGGTGAATAGTGATGTGTAAGAGGAAGTGATTGATGAGTGAATAACAAGTGCATGGCCTCCTCTTCTCCCCTTTTTAGATCTGCCATGGGAAGTCTTTTTAAGTCATGGAGTGGTCTTGTCACCTTTATTAAAGTTAAGCTCATGATTTCTTGTGAAAATTTGTCCATATGTAGTATAAGTGAAAAGGTGATAAGGAAATTGTCTTATCACTAGATTTTGATAAGTTATCAATTGATAAATGATTCCAACTCTCAATTGATAAGTTATCTAAGGTGATTAGTTGGTCTACTTATTTATATGTAAGGCTTATGCATGAAGATAAGGGCATAGCCATATAGAAAATTGTTTTAGGATTTTTATCTTACATTGTTTTGTGATTTATGATTTGATTTTTGTAGAATTGTGAAATTTTCTAAAGTTGAATGAAATTATTCAAATTAAATTATCGATTAATTATTTAGGGTTAAAATTCCTTAATGGTTTTAAGGTTTAGGGTTTTAAGTAGCTTTAGAGCTCGCAGTTCTTCAAGCTTGGGTTTTATCGACAATTGGCTTTTGAATTGTAAAAATTTAATTCGTTTCTAAATATAAACTTAAGTTTCTAGTTTAGTTGATCCTTTGGGAACGTTCAGAATTTACTCGTACTCAAATCCTATGCCCACTAACAGTAGGGTTTACAGTTAGTTTACTTATTCATGTATACAAATCTTATGCATGAAGATAAGGAGATTGTTTGATTTGAAATTCTTTTGGAGTTTGTTTCTTAAATTGATTTGTAAGTTATGATTAAATTTCTATAAAATTATGAAAGTTTCTAAAATTGAATAAAATTATTCAAATTAAATTCTTAATTAGCCGCTTAGGGTTATAAGTCCTTAATTGTTTTAGGGTTTTGCGTTTAGAGTCTATGGTTCTCGTATTCGAGTTTTATCGATAATAGGGTTTCGAATTGAAAAATTAAATTCGTTTTTAAATGTAAACTTGGATTCTTAGCTTAGTTTATCCTTGGGAATATTCGAGAAGTGTTCTTAGTTGAATCACAAGTTTGCTAAAAGTAGGGTTTACAATTTATCCATACATAACATGGCTTATAAGTGAAAATAAGAGAATTGTCTTATATGAAATTCTTTTAGGGTTTGGTTCTCCAATTAATTTGTATGTTGTGATTTGTCTCTTAAGAAATTTTCGAGTTTTCTAGAGTTAAATAAAATTTATTGAAAATATATTTTTAATTATTTATTTAGGATCGTAAGTCCTTGATCATCCTAGGTTTTAGAGTTCGAGTGAGTTTATGCATGTTTTAGAGTTCGAGTGAGATTATGTATGTTTTAAGGTTTTTCACCAACTTGGAAATAATTTACTTACACTTATGAGCTTAAGGATCAATTGGCTTAATTATTTAGGAACATCATTTTATTATGCAACCATATGATAATTTTATTGATTTATGGCTTTTCAAGCGTTAAGATAATTTTATAGAGTTTTAAATTTTTTTTTATTATTATTAATATAGTTTTTTTTTAAGTACACGTATGTAGGGATTGGGGTTTTCTTGCATGATAAGAGTTTCCAAATTATATAATTGGGTCTTTCAAGTTCGTTTTGAGTTCCAGGTTCAAAATTTTAGTCGGTTTTCATTTTATGTAGTTTTATTGACGTAGAGAAATGTCTACGGCACTCGAATCCGATACTATGTTTAGAAGGTTGAATTTACAGAGTCTACAAATCCCTTTCCTTGAGAATGGTCTAAAGTGGTAAAAGTGCCTAAAAAAACGAAGTTAAGTTAATTGAACATGGTGCCATTTGACAATTAATGGACAAGCGAGAATCGTTGGCCTAGCTACTTGTGGATGGAGTTGGGTCTACCTACTCATTCCATGTTATAGCAGTTGCTCCTTTTGTTATTTATCAAATGCATTTTAAGTTGACCATGTATCCTTCATTTGGCATTGTGTTAGTTGATTGGCAACAGACTACCAGTAGAAGAGATGTAGGTTTGGTAGTCGAAAATCTTAGATTTGCAAAATTTCAATTGCCCATCTTATAATATTGATAGGGATTGTTTGTTTTGTTGAAATGGCTGCGAAATTGTTGAATGCAAATGAGATTGGTCAAGAGTTACCCTAATAAAGAGCAACATTGGTCAATCTAAGGATACTAATTCTTTGGTTCTCTAATTGGTCCATCCATTTATTTTCCTAATTGAGGAAGGGTGAATTGATTTCTTGAAAATACATAATAATTTTCTAAAATTAAAGATTGCCTCTTGATTACTTAATTAGAATTGGCGTGAAAGAATAACACAATAAGCACATATAAGAGTATGGAAAAATAAAAGGAGAGAATGATAAAAAAATTAAGACGTAAGATTTAAAATGGTTCAAATGTATTCTTCCATCTCCACTACAAGGGACTTAGTCTTCCATATCAGTATCATTTCTTTATATCCTATAATTGAAAATTGATTGGAGATCACAAGTCTTTTCAATTGACTTTAGTTACTTTGCTTTGCCTATCTAGTTAACACTTGACTATCTAAGGATCTATGAAGATAAAAGGAAGTAATCCTCTCGATAACAACAAGTTCTAACTATCAATAAGATGATAAAATAGTTGAGAGAAAAATACAAGACGATCTTCTATAGATATGCTCAAAACAATCAATTGAAAATATAAAAATAGAACTATAGGAGAATCCTCTGAGTTTGCTTTTAAGTGTTATGTATATGTTTATCATCATGGTAAAATGAATAATTGAGAGTTGTGTGTCATGAAAATATAACTAATTGTCGAATTAATCTATTTACACATCACTTGTGAAAATAAATGAAAAATAAAAGATCCACTAGGTACATTCCTTTAGAAATGTATTCCAAAATAAAGAAATATAGTTTATAAGATACAAAACATTTTTTATTTCCTAAACACAAATCTCAGTATCTCTTCAATCCTACAATGTTAGAGCATTGTTCTTGAGAAATATATACGTAAACAATTATAGAAAATAACACAAACTATTTGTTCTTCCCTTAGAAGGAAAAAAAAAAAAAAGTAGAAACAACATCACTCATGACTCCTTCCTTAAAAAATACCTACTCTTCAAATTTTCTAATCTCTAGTGAATCCTCTTATCTCTAACACAAAAAGAAACCCTTGATACGCTTTGTCCAACATAATAAGATAAATGATTAGGTTATTTTGAAATTTCCACAACCTTCAAATATTTGAAAAATGTGGACAACAAATATTATTATCCAATTTATGTCTTCTTATGACAACCATTCAACTTTCTATCGTAATATATTTCCATACATCTTTATTGATCTTAATTTAGCAATTCTTATGTACAACTATTAAAGAACCCAAAATTTACCAAAGTTTTTATCAATTTTCTTGATCTACATCCAATCACTAGTGCACATAACCCTTCTTCTACAACCCCAATGCCCCCCCTCCCCACAAAAAAAAAAAAAAAAAAGTTTACTGATGATATGGGATATATTTGCTATTGAATGATTATTTGCTTGGTTCATGTTGATTTTCAAGCAAACATCAATGTGATCTCCAATGGCAACCTTATGCCTATCCGTCTGTACTATTAGCTTCTTGAGTTGAAAAATTTAAATTTGTAAGGAATTTAATTTAGAATTTAGAAAAGTTTCATACTTTTCAACTTACCAATAAACTCAATAAAACTGATCTAAATTGCTTTAAACTTTGATGTATTGATAAGTAAAAAAATTTTCTTACCAATAAACCTTAGACATTAGTGTAATGTTTTTGATAAAATAATTTGTTCAAATTATAAAATGAAATTAAAAAAAAAAAACCTAAAAAATAAGACATACGCTTACCGTGAACAACTTATATGCAAAAACAAAAAGAAGAAAGAAAAAATAAAATAAAGACTAAATAACTTTTAAAACAAAAAGAATAGATGGAATAAAAAAATAGAAAAAGAATGAAATGAAATAAAATATAAACTTGTGCCTATTGTGAAAAAACTCGAAATAAAGCAAAACCCTCATATGCATCAAAACTAAGAAGATTGTTGAATAAGTGATAATAAGTGAAGTCATATGAATAACAAATATATAACAATTTGAACAAACACAAAGTATAAAACATGAAGTCAGTTTAATATTTCAACAGAGGAAATTATTGAAATAATAGGTAAAGAACTACCCTTGGAATCGGTTTCACAGTAAAGGCCAAAGTCTTCTAGTGTTAAGTGTTTTGATATCTACACATAGAAGAAGTACATATTAATAGTTAACTTCACATTAAAGAAGTTAGAGAAGTGATCAACAATAGCCCAGATACTCATACATGTTGTCAAATGTACACACTATCTGATCATACATAGCAAAATGGTTTATATTTTAATTGATAGAAAAATCAAAATCAAGAATAATTCTTAAAGCAAAACAAGTACGGTATTACCTAGCAAGGCATCACTTGGTTTAAGAAAACAAAAGAAGATAATATCTCTCAACGAAGGAGCATTCATTCAAAGAAATATTCAAAGGCTTCCTCATAAAATATGAAATAACCGAAATTAGTCAATTAAAAGAATAGTCAAAACATCATAACAACAATTAAAAAAATCAAGATCAAATCTTACAGAAACGTAAAAACCTCTCTTCTTGGCATTGCACAATATGTTGCTATGAAAACTACTTAATACTACATGTATAGAGAGAGAGAGAGAGAGAGAGAGAGAGAGTAAGGAATACCTAATCGAAAGGGAAAAAGAGATAATTATTAAAAAGGTTGAATACCAGTTTTTGTACTTGTATGTGGATGTTTATGGCCTCCTAATTTGTTTCCTTATAAGTGGTTTATAGTTTTAAAAATATTAATTTAATGTTGGTTTTTTTGTTATAAAATTTTAATTAGAGGGTTAAATGGTAATGTTCAAATGGGCGGTTACATAATGGTCAATCCACTTTAATAATATAGATAAATATTTATACATATAAATTTTTTTCTTTCTTAATTTTGCTGTAATTTTTATTTTTATTCAAATTTTCTAATTTTTGTCATATTATTTATTTTATATAATTACATAGATTAATGAAATTGCGTCACATGTAAACCCTAATGGAAAAAGTAACATCTAACTACAAGACGACTCATTTACAAACTTTCACAAAAATCGAAGGCTCAAATCGAAAAAGAAAAGGGGTTTAAAGATTTAATTCAAATATAGCAAAGTTTCAAAATTAAAAGTATAATTTTCTCAAAAAAAAAAAAAAATTTATGCATTACTACTACTGTTTTGAGGGGTTTAATTACCATTTTATTTCCAATTAAGGTCTTGTTTGGATTTTTTTTTTCCATCTATATTTTATTTATATATTCTTTTTATCTATTATATATCTTATCTATATCTTTTTTAAATATAGTGATTGGAAAACTATTTTACCTGTATCTTATCTGTTTCTCTTTTATAATTATAATAAAGGTGGTGATTGAAATATCAGAATTAAGAAATAAAAATTTATGTACTCTTGAGAGAAAAGATTTGAGTGTTAGATTTAGGAAATAAAAATTTATATACTCTTAAGAGAAAATATTTGAAAAAATATATTTTATGCATTGGATTTGATTATTTTAACTAGTATTTTTATAAATGTAAATAAAGTAAAGGGAAATTTTATTGAGATTTATTAGAGATTTAATTTTAAAAGAGGGGTATATATAGAATTATATTTCACTCATTTTAGTGTCTTATTCTTGTTGAATACAGGATTCAAGTGAACATTAATAAAACACCCATAAGATGGAAAAATGATGAACTAAACAAAGCCTAAGCCTATAACCCAATCCAATATAATTTGTTGCTTCCACCATTGAAGCATCACCCATCAATGTCATACACAATTGACATTTAACATGTGCCAATCAAGATTAAGCCCATCATATCGATCATTCAACACTAACATGAAAGAGCCAATGGAAGTATCACCAAATAAAGCAACATCATCCTTGCGACTCCAAAGAATAAGAAACCCTTAAACTCTAATTCAATTACAAACCTCTAGTTTTCTCTACTTAAACCTAAACCCCTTACTTTCCTATGTTATCCTCATCTAATCCTTAATCTAATATCATTATTCTTGTGAATTCAACATCCTGTCATCGACATATTGATACATAAATTTGTTCCAAACTACTCTGTTTTGCCTTATATTATCATGGGAGTTTCACGTTTAAATGCAGTGAAGTAAAGGGAGTACATTTATGTGATGGTGATGAAAATTGTTTTGAACTGGATAAGTTTTATACAGTGGTTTAGTTAGTATGCAAAGTGCAAGGGAAATGAAATTGTGCATTAGGATGTTTAATAGAATGGGTGAGATGGATTTAGTATTATAAAAATCCTTGATTCATGGGAATTTGTGCTGTAGGGCAGATTCAGGTAGCAAACAAGATGTTTGATGAAACATCCTAAAGGAGGCTTTATGTTGCTACAACATGGATTTCAATTGAAGTAATTCTACTAACCCCTCAAAATTTTGATATAGGCTTATAATCACTAGGATATAATGTAGAGATATATTTGAGATAGACTAAAATCGCTAAAAGAGATTCGAAAGGTATAACCAAATTTACTTATAAACCCTATAAATACTATCAAATACTAATTCTTGTAGTTTTAAAATAGGGTTTCTAAAAATCAAAGATTTAGCAAAAAATTAAGACCTAAAAGCCTATTAGACCTTATCTAAACCTACTTTTAGCATCCAAAATCATATGAGATAAGAGGGAACACTAATCATTTAATAAAAGAGTATAATAGATGGATACAAGAGGGAGGTGATGTGACCTATGGTAGCAATTGTAGGAGTATATCTTCATTTGAGAGTCAAATAATGTACATTGGACACATGTAGCGTCTTTACTACACTTTTGTGTTATTGTCCTATAGTTACCTAAAGAGGGGACAAGATCTTACAAAAGATGCCACTTGACTTCATTCTAGACTCTATAGATAATTGGATAAGAAGAAGTCATAGTTGGTAAAACTAGGTCAACAACTATAGGTGTGATAAAGAGATGGTAGAAAATGACACTTACATGACTAAAAACCAATCATATGACGTCTTAAGTTAGATACTAACTAAATACTAACTAAGTGTTAGGTTACTATCACTTCTAATTACAACTAAATCCTAAAGAAATGAGAACCTTAAAGTCATATCATAACTTTCTTCCAAACATATGATGATCAACATACAAAACAAGTTTGAGAGTTGCCCAACACCAACAAGTGGTGTAAAGATTACAAGAGGAGGAAGCTTCCAAATGTCATTTGCATCCAACTCTATTATTGTCCTATGAGTTATCCATACACACATGTGTGAAAGTGACATAAGGATAAACTTAACGTCAAATTGCTAACTAACTTAAGAGTTCCATTTCTTTAGGCAACCACCAACCATATATTAAATCCATTTCTTAGCTACTATAAATAGGACTACTTCTCCATTTTGGGACCACACCTTCTCTACACTTTCCACTACATCCATCTCTTTCATATTGTCTTTATCTCAACATTCCAACCAACATTCTTCTTATTCTTTTCACTTCCAAAACCACAACAAGCCCACTCATAGTTGTTTTTTAATTTCAAAAGCAGCTTTGAACTAAAAAGGTTAGCAACACTCTCTAATAACCCTTCTTTGATTTAATAAAGCCCTTCTAAAGTCAAAGGATTATTCTAGCTTTCATAATTCAAAAGTTTTTACTGTAATCAAATGAGTCAGTAAGCATTTCTAGCAAAAATATTTTATAAAACTTCTAAGTCTTACAAAATCGATTTCATCTTTACAATTTTTCCTTGATGATCTTTTCAAACCAAGTAATTGATAAACTAAAACCTTTTATCTATACCACTATTTTAAATAAGTTTCAATCCCTTATTTGTCAACTACTCTTCAAATCCAAGCATATGATAACCAAAAGCTTTTCTTATCCAAAAGTGGTGTTTTTACAAAAAGTAAGTCATTAAAGCTAATACTTTTCGTGATATATGTTTTACTTCACTTAGAAACCCTTATTGAATCCTATACTCAAAAGTCTTTAAAGAGTTAAAGACTATGTTTTCTACAAAAAGGAAATTTTTACTAAAGTCTTCCTTATTTCACTATTGAATCCAACCTACAAGAGTCTCTAAAGCATTAAAACCAAAAGATTACACTTTCCTTTCAAAACAACCTAAAATAAAATTTATAAGAATCAAGTAGACAAATCCATGCCTAAATAATAATTTCAGAGTTTCATGTCCAAATCTTTATGACACATAGTTATCTTGGGACTATTATAATGTCCTTATGATTTTTGGATGTATGGACAACTTTGACATACCGTTGACTCATTTACCATATGACTCTTGGACATATTAGACCTACTAGACATATAGACATATTATTTACCTTAACTATTTGGATATAGTAACGATTAGACCGATTAAAAGGACCAAAAGACTCGAACACAAGGACAAATGGAAATTTAGACATGAAACGACAAGTACGATTCAAACATGACACAAATTAACAAAAAAACTTCATAAGACTATAACAAATAAAGAAAATCTCATATGCATATCTAGTATTCACTTCTTATCGTATTCTTTTAGGTGATTATGACTCCGAGCTACTTGAAGACTATTACAAAGAGTAATAAGAAATGGTTAAGTGAGTATCTACGATGAGTATCACTTACTTGTGATCATAGCTAAAAGCACTTTAAATATGTATATCAACTAGCTATATGTTTGGGGTATAGGGGGAATGCTTGTACTTGATTTGTGTGAATTGCTTGTGAAGATGTTATAAATTATCCCACATAATATAGTTGATGATTGTGATGGGTCGTGCTCTTAAGTGAGTGTCTCATAATTTGGTTGATCACTTATAAATCAATCTTAAGAATATCACAACTTAAGAATAAAATGATCATGTATAGCATACTACATAATCATATTTTCTACTACCCCTACCACATAGGAAATGGAGAGGTGAGAACCTTCTTTTTCCTTTACAAACTAAGTAGCTATGAGGGTAGTACTTTACATAATCATACACCCAAAGGCCAATTATGGGTCTGATTAATCCTTGGTCATTTGGTGGTTAAGGAAAACATACTTCTTTTGGGCCTTTTTGAGACTAATCAAGAGATCTTTCTCTTATGACTTATATGTAAGCTTGGTGAATATTTCATTCAATTCCCTTAGTTAAACAGAAGATCAATCTTCTTGGGATTATATTGGTTCTTGGATGAACATATTTCATTTCATTCTCTTAGGCAATCAAGGGATTAGTTCTCTCATGGGGTTAGAAAAAATATTACTGATTTGGTTTTCTTAAGACCGATAAAGGGGCATTTTCTCTTCATCACCATGTTATCATGGGTAACCTATGGTTGAGAATGAGGTTCTACGACATTTGAGTTTTGATGGCTAAGAAAGTTATGCGAAGAGACTTTTATACTATATTTGGACACTTGAGCACTAGTAAAACTATAAATCCTCCACCTAAGGTTAAAGGGTGAATATACCTTAAATTGTGCACTAGAAATTGGTTGGCCATATATATTACTACATATGTTTGATTGATTGACTACTTATCTTATGTATGATAATTTGTTACTTTGATAATTTGTTACTTTGCTTAAAAGGTAGTATGAATGGATTTCTCACTAAGTTAGTTGTAGCTTATATCCCTATAGTTTAAACTTTTTGTAGGAACCTTAGTGGATGTATCTAAGAAGGTCTAAGCCTTTGGTGAGCAACTAGGAAGATAGAAGCGAGCCATGGGACTATGTAGAAGGAGTTTTGAAATTTGTAATTAGCTTGTGTTTTAAGTACTTTATTAATAAGTAGGATGTCGTAATTAGTATCTAAAAAGACTTATTAACTTATTAGATTAAGTTTTGTAATCTATATTTTGTAATAAAATATGAACTTTTATTCTGTACTATTAAATCTGTGATACTCTATGGTTTGCTCTAGAATTGATGCTTCATGTACTTTTTGGAAGTAATTAATGAGTAAGTAAACACATATTGAATACTTTTAATTTATATATGGTAGCTGTCACTACTAGACTATCATCTAGGTTAAGATAGATTTTATTGGTATCAGAGCAAAATTTTTAACATAATATATATATATATATATATGAGAGTAGGTAGATATGGGATAAATGTAAATATTACACCATTACCAAACTATGTTTTCTTTTCTATTCTAGTTTGACCTTTATTCTAGTTTGACCTTACAACAACTGTAAGCTTCTAGAAAGAATTTTCCTTTGTAGATGAAGAGTTGTTGGTGGAACACCACAAGTGGTTATGCACACTTTATGAAGATCTTGTTCTTTATGAAGTTATGAAACTTTTTTTGAAATCCTAGAAAAATGGAAGGAAGGACTTAGATTAACATGGGCTAGTGTAATCGATAAGCTAGATAAGAGTCTAATAATGGAAGTTTCACTATTTGAATGTATTTACAAGTTAGAAACATATATCATTACTAGTAAAGTTGAAGATATTGAGTTTGTAGCTTCTACCCTTAAGAAACCAATCCTCCTAGATTTTGAGGAGTAGATTCCATTGACCTCAATCTTAGCTTATGCTCATGACATAAAAGATTATCATATTAAACTCAAATTAGATACTTTAAGTTAGGGTGATATTTGTGAGAGAAGAAGATAAAACTAGACCTATTTTATCTATTCCCAAACCCAAAAAACCAAAAGTGGCTAAAAGGTTTTGGTACCTACCCACTTATGAGATGGAAATAATGAAAGTTAATGAAAGTATCGGTTCTTACTCCTCTTCTAGCACATCATATTATTTTACCTATAACTTTGACATACTTGGATCAAGTAACTTAGAAGAGAGTCTTAACTAGTGCGTGGCTCCAAGTGGAAATGAATATTCTATTGAAGATTAGTATGAAACACCATAGAATTTGGATAAGATTCTTCCACCTTATGACACTTTAAAGTATGATAACCTAGAACCTATCAATGATTACCTAAAACACATCTGTTCTAATGCTAACCCTAAGCAAGCTGACTTAAATTTAAATTTGACTT
This sequence comes from Lumnitzera littorea, assembly GCA_024138015.1. NCBI lineage: Eukaryota > Viridiplantae > Streptophyta > Magnoliopsida > Myrtales > Combretaceae > Lumnitzera > Lumnitzera littorea. The sequence continues at coordinate 35,727,142 of JAMXBB010000008.1, forward strand.
AAGGAAACAATTCTGAAAATTTACAGGTTAAAACTTAACTAACTTATAGAGATCAGGATGATAGCTTAAGTGAACAAACCTAACCAAATTACCCATCTAAGTTAGAAGATGGTGGCAATACTAGGGCAAGTAAGGGTATAACCTATAATGTGCTCAAAAAGGAAAGAACTGTTGTGGATGGATATACTAATAATTGAAGAAGACTTGAAAATAAAATGTAATGAATAAGTGACTAGTGTGTTCTTGTTATGACTATGTTCTAATGGATTTGACTATGTAAAAAGGGTATGTAGTTATGTATGCACGAATAAATGAAATTGTAAATAAAGTGACTACTTTATGTGTATGTTATATGATGGGCTTCATAAATGATTAATTAGTTATATGCATACTTTATATAGTAACAATAGATGACAAAGTCAATGACTTCATAAGATACCACTTGAGATTCTAGAAAATAATAATAATAATACTGGCCTCAACAAGATCGGTTTAATGACGTATTGAAAGCAATATGTCAACAAACTAAAATCTTGAGGAATCTTATTGAAATAAGGCAGCAAGAATTGGCATTGGCACTCGAACAACCACTTGTAGCACTTGAAGAGATGCCACCTCCAAACATAGAAGTTGCTCTAATGCTAAGGCAAAATAGGAGCTATTGCTTGAATTCATCAAATGCATCAAGTACTTTAAAGGAGCATTCTTGAAAACTAGATGAAGTAGAAGACTAGATTACACAAAGTGAAAGGTCATTCAAAGCCTTTAAAAGACCTCCTCACCTCAATTGAGTTATGGAACTTATGTCCTGAAATAAAGGCTCGTACTTGGTGGGAGTCTAAAAGGAGATCTTCAACCCAGCCCATAACATGGGTAATCTTCAAGAGAAAATTCATGAAAAACTATTTTCTTAGTAGCCTTAAGGCAAAATACCATGTTGACTTCCTTTACATCGTGTAAGGAGGTTGAAGTATAGATCAATGCTAGAGTAAATTTAGTAGGCTACAACAATTTGCTCCTCGGTCTTATCAAAATAGCAATGAATTGAAAATGTGCATATTCATGGATGGATTAGAACTAGAGATGTAGAGAAGATTAGAGTAATTTATAGTTAATACCTTTAATGAGCTCATGCAAAAAGCTCAAGTGCTTAAAAGTGCTAAGAAAAGAGAGCAAGAAAGACTTATAAGGAGAGGAGAAATATTGGGCAAGAGAAATTTAGAGGATGTACAACAAAAATCTAAGGGAAAGAGGCTAATGGTATGCTTCACCCAACTGAAAAGTAGTTGAGAAAGGTATTGTACAATGTTGAAAATGTAAAGGAAATCATTATCTAAAGGATTGCATGTAATTAAGAAACGAGTGTTATTTTTATGGGGTTAGAGATCATAATGTTTTGTTTGTAAAAAAATGGAATACTTTTCAAATAGTTTCCTACTATAAGACTAGACTCCACGAAACGAGGTCAAGGAGGAACTAAACCCACCAATTAGAAAGCAACTGCATAAGTATTCAACATGGAAGGATCATGTGAAGATATAAAAGAGTTCAAGATGGAGCTTACTGCTTTAGATGCTTATGATGCAAAAGACATTGAGTTAGCTGTAGGTTAATAGCTTATGATATCCTGAGTTTTATCACAAAACCATAACATGAAGTAAAAACAATCAAAGAAAATATTCTAAAAGACATCTAAAAATATTTCCATGAAATATTATAATATGTTACGCCCTTATATATTCATCGGTCAACACTAGATCCATGTACTCTTTTATTTCAAACAAAGTTGTCGACTAAATAGTAATACCAAAAACTACACTAGCCACTAGTTTTTGAGTCAAATCACCAAGTAGAAGTACAATAGTCATGAGTGAGATAGTAAAGTTTTGTCCTATTAGGATATTTGGAATGAGACTAAAGTAGATATGATAGTACTTTTGATGAAAAAGTATGAGGCTATACTAAGAATGAATTGGATGTCATCAGTACAAGCAACTATAGATTGTTGAAGAAAAGAAGCGATGTTTAATGCAGTATGCTCTAAACAAAAAGAGTTAAGTTTGCTTGAAATGATTACAAGTAGTCAACACATAGCTTGGAACTAGTACTTGGTATATGCTATAGAAAGAGAAAAGGATAAACTAGATATTATTAAGATTAAGGTGGCAAAGGAATTTGCAAATGCATTTCTAAAAGAACTACTTAAATGCCTACCTAAGCAGGAAATAGATTTTTCAATAGATTTGAAACTTGGCATAGAGCTAATTACAAAAGCACCATATAAAATGGCTCTTATTGAACCTAAAGAGCTTAAGAAACAAGTACAAGAATTATTGGATTAAGGATTTATACAACCAAGTGTATCTCCTTGGAAAGCTACCGTATTGTTTGTCATAAAGAAAGATGGTTCCATATGACTTTGTATTGATTATAGAGAATTAAATAAGGTAACCATTAAGAATAAGTATCCTTTACCATAGATAGATGACTTATTTGATCAATTATGAGAAGCAAGTGTATTTTCTTGTATTGATCTTAGATTAGGGTACCTTCAATTATGGACCAAACCAAAAGATGTACCAAAAACCATTTTCCAAATGCAAAACAGTCATTAGAATTCTTGATGATGCCTTTTGGACTAACAAATGCTCTCGTAGCTTTTTATGGATTTGATGAATCGAGTGTTCTAATCACTATTGGATAAGTGTGTTATTGTTTTCATCGATGACATACTAGTACATTCTATTACTTTAGAAAAACGTGAGGAACATCTAAGAATAGTATTGCAGATCTTAAGAGATTATAAGCTATTTGCTAAGCTTTCCAAATGTGACTTTTAGTCAAATGCAATTTCTTTTCTTAAACATAAGATATATAGCAAGGGAATATTAGTAGACCCTAAGAAAATCACAGCCATTGTTGAGTGAAAAAGGCTAGAAATGGTTGTTGAAGTAAGGAGTATTCTTGGTTTAGTAGGGTATTATCAGAAATTTATTAAGGATTTCTCAAAAATTGCTAAACCACTTACCCATTTAACACGAAAGAATGAAAAGTTCATTTAGAATGAGAAGAGAGAATAAAGTTTTCAAGAACTAAAGAGATGATTAGTTTCTATACCAATCTTAGTGTTGCCTAATAGCAACGAACCCTTTGCTATTTATTTTGATGTGTTATGAAATGGATTAAGATGCATACTTATGCAAAATGTGATACGTCTCTAGGGTCATACATACTAAGGCCACACCACAACAAGCAAAAACAAAGAAAACAAAAAGGGGTTTAACAATTTGTGAGTTATTTGAATGGATATGACACACCAAACAAATACTATACGACTTAATCTATCACTTGATATGATGCACGGATGATAAACTAAGGTTACTAGCTACAATCCTTGTTAAATACATTAATAATAGTGGAGAAGAAGAGTTTTCACAAGGGAGAACTCAAAGGGTTTTTCATTAAATCTGCAAATCTTCTAAAACCTTACATAAGTACTCTATTTATACATAGTGCCAAACTTGTAATTAAAATGACTAAAAGGATGCCTTAGTGACATTCTTATATATGCGAAATAAAACATGAGGGTAATTTGGGAATAATACAAGAAATAAGAAGTCCAAATAATGTAGCAAAAAATAGGTAATCAAATAAGATGTTCGGGTGATGAGCTGATGAGTTAGGTTGATGAGCTATTAGGACCTTAAAGACCTATTCTATGCTGACCTAAAATTCTATTAACTTGACGATTGGCTAACCTGACCTCATCCAAGCCAACCTAGTTGGGTCGACCTATTAATCCGATCCTAAAGAGCTCTCTAACAGGTAGCTAATCTTTGTATGAGCTCTTCAATAAGTCTCCACCACATGAGAAGTACTCAAACAGGTCTTCAACACTTGTAGAGCTTGTAAGTAGTTCTCTAGCACACCCTACAACTTAGTAATTGACTTCATTGGAGTTCATATGGGTTAGATAGATACCCCAAAGCCTATCATCATCCCTTTCTTGGAAAAGTTTTGATTCGAAAGTTGGCAATTGACTACCTTAGCTTCTACTTATATCAAAAACAAATTTGCAAAAGTAAAGCAAGAATAAACTATGGCAGCTCAACTCAACAATCAAGGCCAATTCAATCCGGTGCTCTTTCCGCTCATCATGAGCACAATTAATCAAGCTTTGCATAAGGTACCCTTCTTTCCACTCATCATGTATCCTATCAATTACCCCTAGGTAGTCCCGATAGCTATCAATCATTGAGAATAACACAACTTTAGGCTCAAACCTAACATGAGCTTAGGGAATTTGTAAATGTAAGAACTCAAACTGCTTCGCTTCCTCAAGTATTCCTAGAGCTTCATACTCTTTCAATGTTGGTCCTACAACTTCATTTTCAACAGTTAGCACCTCTTTCACTTCCTCATAGCTAGATTCTTCTCTCCTCCATCTATATATTTCGAGCTTTTCTAGTACAAGAGTACCAAGAGTAAGTACTAGCAACCCAAATACATATCCCCATCACCATGACCTTGAAAAACAACAACTAATAAATGATAGCATCTCATAGGCACAACACCTATACAACTCATACTAAGGCGAGATAGTCCCAAGAATAGATCATGACAAAAGATATGGTGGTACCCGCGGTCATCATGAGTAGAATACATGAGGAGTAATGAGATCACATCTAAAATGTGGGGGCTAGGTTGTAACTCATCTTAGCCTTCTCTAAGTTTCATGGAAGATAGATCTCAATGTCCGATCTCATCATCCTCCTTCTCAACATCTTCTTGTTCTTCTTTGGTTGCCTTGGAATTCATCTACTATTTTATTTTACTTCTTATCATCTTAAGCTTAGTGAACATAACCCCTAATCTAGCATGTTAAGGAAAATAGGATTTGTGGCTGAGTAAGAAATTTCTACTTTCATAGCAATCTAGATTGCTCCATCTAATTTATGAAACCTAGAAGTGTGAAGATCTTTAGTAATCTCAAGGTTCAATACTCTAACAAACCAAGAAATGGTGCACAAGACTCATATAGTTCAAATCATCTCAAGAGTGCCTTGTATTCTTATGCATATTCTTTAATGCTCATCTATCCTTGTCTCAATGTCAATAATCTTTCATATAGGTCATCTTGATAATGAGACGAAACAACTTTTCTTTTCATTAAGTGCTTCATCGAGCTCCATGTCACTTCTTTACCATTTATAATTCTTTGTTTCTACACATTCTTCCACCAAATCTTAGTGAATGCTCTAAGTTGCTCACTAGCTATATCTTCCTTTTTATATTTAGAATATGAATAATTTGAGAAAAATTTATTTACTTGATACTCCTACTCTAAATATTCATCTGGAAGTCCATACCGTTCAAATTCTGGTAATTTTGATCTCATTTCTTTGAAATCATAGTCATAACCATATCAAGCTCTATAAGCCACATCAGAATAAAAAAAATTAAGCACTATGTAAGTCACTGAACGATAGTAATCACTACCACTCAACGCTACAATAAGGGTCTATAAATTATTACACACTTGACTAGCAACATGGCATATACCAACCTCAATTTAATGCCACGAGTACTACACTTGGTTCTAAAGATAGCTCAATAAGATTTTTAAATTGGACAACACGATACACGGAAACTCCAACTCCAGTGATCTCTTCCCATGTAAGTAGGACAGTAAATACACACACGATTGGCTTAGATAAGGACTCTAAGTAGCTCTTTACCGCACTTCACTCGATAAATTTAGCTTGGTACCTCTCATACAAGCTCGGCAATGATTAGCGTAGGCCTACCCATCAAAGATCACTCTAAGGCTGCACTCTACCAATCAATTAGTATGTCACAATTTTACTTTACTTTAGGCTTGGTAAATCTTTACAATATAAGGACAGCTCAAAATGTTGTACTCATTAGGACACGTACAACAACTATCTTAGCTTATATACTACCAACACGACATGTAAGTTTCAGTAGTTCGGATAATTTTGAGTCTAACACTATTTAGCAACTTCGATCAACCTCCGAACAATAAGACAACAATTCAAATTGCTCAACAATGATGATCACTCTTAAGTAGCTTGGATAAACGCACACATGGCAACTTGGTACTTAAACTTGGTAATTCGTCTCATAAAGTGATAGTAGTTCAGATTGAACCAATTGCAGCTCTGATTTGAACAACTCGGCTTGGTAGTAAAATAGCTCGATGAACTATTAAAGCAAATCAACTCAATTTAAATACACCACCAACAGTACCGACAAACCTTCTAAGAGCTCGGTACTTTTAGTAGTTCGAATCTTATACTTCTCTAACGATTCACACAGATCGGAACTTCAAGGTAGCTCAATACTTAGCACAACACTAGCTCAGGTACAGTTACAACCAACACACTTCGGTCATGAGCTCCGTACACTACAACAATACACAAATGTCATGGGTAGATTCCCTCACTCAAACCCGTGCAACACTTAGCATTCCCAACCATACTAAGAAAGGCTAAGTCAGCATGTAACACACTTACAAAGTTTAAAGAGAGAAAGTAGAGAGAGAAGCTCTAAGGCAAATAATATTCACTCAAATAACTAAGTGATTACAACTAAGGGTATCTCCTTTATATATACAAAAGGCCTCTCAAGATGGATGGCCAAGATCAATTTGATCTAATGGTTACAATTGAATCCTACTACCTTTACATTAAATGTATCCACCTACACTACCTAACACCTACTCTAGAACCTTTTAGGCCTTCTAGAACATTTTGGATTATCCACCTTGAACTTGAATGAACCTCATGAGTTTAGGCCCTTCTGAATTAGCCCATAACATTCTCCCTCACTCATTTTGGTGACATCCTTGTCACATTTTCTTCATAGAACTTTTGAATCTTGTCTAGAAACTACCATAAGGCATTTGCAAGTTCCCAATTGGCCTCGCTTTTTGGCTTTCTCATCCACATAACCTTATACTCATGCTTAGGGGAGTGGCCTCGTCTTCTTACATATCTATCCATGATAATTTCTCCAACTTCTTTGTCATATGACTCCCGAACCCCCGACTAGAGCCTTCTATGACATTGTTTTGCTTAGGTCATCCTCGTCCTTATGATATGGCTTGAGCAAGCTAACATGGAATACTAGGTTGAATTTTAATCTTGAGGGCAATTCCAACTTATAAGATACCTGTCCTACCCGTTTCATAATAAGGAATGGTCCTTCATAACACCTCATCAGTCCTTTGTGCAATTGGCCCTTAGTCTACTGGATCAAGTGTAACTTCATAAGAACTTGATCTCCCACTTGATACTCCATTGGTTGACGCTTTTTATCTACAACTTTCTTTATTCTCTTGATAGCCTTATCTAAGTACGTTTGAACTAAGTCTTGGCCCTCTTGCTACTCTCTTGCAAATTTATGTGCTGGGGGACTAAACCTCGCATACCTTAGTGCCACTGTACTAGGAGTTAATGGCTGTCTCCCAAGGACAATCTCAAAAGGACTATGCCTCATTGATTCATTCTTCTATAGATTGAAAAAGAACTACACCACATCCAACAACTTAGACCAGTCCTACTAATTTACACTTATAAAGTGTCTCAAGTAAAGCTCCATTAATGCATTCACTCTTTCCGTTTGTCCATCCATCTATAGATGAAAACTAATAGAAAAATTTAGCTCAGAACCAAGAAGCTTGAATAGTTCCATCTAGAATTTCCCTATGAAACGGCCATTCCGATCACTTACAATATTTCGAGGCAAACCCCCATACTTCACTATATGCTTGAGGAATAACCGGGCTGCTTCATTAGCGAGGCACTCCTTTGTTATAGGAATGAAGGTTGCATATTTTGAGAACCTATCTACTATTACCATAACAATACCATATCCATATGACTTGGGCAGGCCTACGATAAAATCCATAGAGACGCTTTCCCAATGATGCTTTAAAATAGGTAAAGGCTCTAATAGTCTAGGGGCTAGCCTTTGTTCCACCTTATCTTGTTGACATATGAGATAAGTTCTAACATAACTCTCAACATCCTCCCTTAAATGCGGCTAAAAGTACCTTTATTCAACTAAGGCTAGGGTTCAGTGTATTCTTAGGTAACTTACCCATTTAGAATCATGGCATTCCTTCAATAAATGGTGATGAGTGGGGAACATACACCCGTCGCCCCTTAGTGTATATTAGTCCATCATCCTCTTAAAATCTTCTTATTTTACCCTCTTTACATTAGATTAGTAGAGCCTTAGCCAACTAGTCGATCCCCATCATTTCCTAAATCTTCTCTAGGAGGTTGTTCTCAAGACTATTGATAGCGGCCAATTCTACCCTTTGATTTAAGGCATCTGCTACAACATTCATCTTACTCGCCTTATACTCCATATCAAAATCAAATTCTGTCAATGAGCTTGCTTAAGGGATAGCTTCTTTTGGGTCCGGAAGTAACTAGTGGCCACATTGTCAGTCTTAACCACAAATTTCATACTAAGTAAGTAGTGTCTCCAAACTCGAAGGCAATGCACCTCAGTTGTCATTTCTTTCTCATGTATTGGGTATCGCCTTTTCGTCTCATTCAACTTTAGGCTCTCAAAGGCTATAGGATGGTTCTCCTATATCAAAACCCCACCAATGGCATAATCACTAGCATCCATACATACTTCAAATGATTTGTGGAAGTTAGGGAGCATAAAGCTAGCTCTCTAGTGACTACTTCCTTCAATGTATCAAATGCCTTCTGCCTATCTTCCCTCCATTCCCATGGAACATCTTTCTTGAGTAGATTTGTTAAGGGGGTAGCTGTTCGAGAATATCTATGAATGAACCTTCTATAATAATTTACTAAGCTAAGAAATGACCTCAATTTTGTAGGCTTAGTAGGCTCTTTCCATTATCAAATGGCCCATATCTTCCCTTCGTCCATTCTAATCTTCCCCTAGCCTATTATGTGCCCTAAGAAGGACACTTCTTCCTTTACAAAGGCACATTCCCCCAGCTTTACATACAACTCATTTTCCCTTAAGGCTAGGAAAACTATACGAAGATGTTCTACGTGCTCTTCTATAGTCTTGCTATAAATCATGATATCATCTAAGTAAACCACAATAAAATGATCCAAGAAGGGCACCAATACCCTATTCATGAGAATGTAGAAAGTAACTAAGGTGTTTGTGAGCCTAAACGGCATAACAAGAAACTCAAATGCACCATACCTTATGATGCCAGTGGTTTTGGGCTCATCTCCATCCTTGATGATATCCTAATCGTAGATCCAGTTTCAAAAAATATCTTGCCTCTCCTAGTCGATCAAACAAGTCTGATACCAAAGGAATGGGGTACTTATTCTTCATAGTGACCTTATTTAAGGCCCTATAGTTAATACACATTCGGAAAGAGCCGTCATATTTCTTCTAGAAGAGAATTAGAGCCCCAAAAGGTGCCTTTGATTGTCAAATGAATTCGACTTCCAATAACTCCTTCAATTGTCACTTTAATTCTTCTAATTCTTATGGGGACAAGTGATTAGGAACTATAGCAAGAGCCTTTGCACCCGGTTCTAGCTCAATCGCATAATCCACTTCCCTTCTTAGAGGTAGCTTCTTCAGTAACTCTTTGGACATGATGTCTTTAAATTCCTTTAGCAACTCCCCTACTTGATGTAGAATTGCCTCTTAACTCCCCGTCTCTTCTTCCCCCTTTAAAGTAGCTAAATACGTAACTTCATTCTTTTTTAGGCTTTTAGCTAGTTGCATAGCGAAAAGGAATTTTGTGGCTTGATCAGTTTCCTCGTGACGAGTATTACACATTAAGAGTCGGTATTGAGCATACAAATACAGTTAGCATGGGGAATAATAAGTGCATCAATATGATCTAGGAAGTCCATCCTGATCACCAATTTAAAGTCATCTATGGGCACTACTTTGATGGTTTCCTTCCCTTTCCATCCTCTTACATAGAGCTCTATCTCCCTAGCTATTGTAATAATAAGGACTTCCTTTAAGTTTACTGTCTTAAGCCATGTCTTGGTGATAGGAATCAAACCCCTAAATCGATAACAAGAATCTAAGCTAGAGGACTTCAAGGGCTTGTACAGAAAATACTAGCTCTAAGCTATAACCGAAATGGGGACTCCTATCCCGATCCAAACTCCAGCTAACCTCTCTATCAAATCCTCATGTGTGTCCAACATGCTCCTGCCTAACTCTTACCCAGCTACAAAGTCCTGATCCAGAAGGTAACCCAGGAAAGACTAGCTGAGCCAAGCTCTCCAATCAACCACTGGCGCTTAACTTTAATTCAATCGACTTCCTAACCAGTTTGATTGGCCCTTAACTACCAATACTCTATTTTTCCCACCTATTTATATCATATTCCTGACGTCCAGCCATTAAGCAACACATGTCTCCTAATATAATGTTCCAGGATGATTCTTTCTTTTCCGTATTGAATATTCTTTATCCTTTTTACCCCTTTTTAGTATTATTCATGTAACCTAATTATAAAATACCCTTTTGTCTTTTCATACATGTAGAATAACCCTAGTAGGCAAGTATATAAAGTCCTACTTTCCTTGTATCTGGAGGCATCTAACTTTCAATACAGAATTATTCACTTAAGTAACCTTGGTGTTCTTATTATCATTCAACTCTTATCTATTTTCTTTAGCAAGGAGTAGTGGCGAGTGACCCTTCAATTCAAACTAGTGTGTCATATCCAATGGGTTGTTAGTCGAGTAAGATCAAGTGGTGTGTCATATCCATTTGGTAGCTGCCCAAACTCTACTAGCTTTTTCTTGTTTCTTTCAAGTTCACTTCATTGTGGTGCCTCTCCATATGTCCAAGCCTAGAGACGCATCTGCTTCACTGGTATCAAAGCACAGTTCCGTGAGGGTGTGTGTGAAGTTACAGTAAAGTTTTTGTTAGCCTTACTGTTTGTAGTTGCTGTGTTCCTTACGTAGCTATTGTAATGTGTTAGTGTGAATAGCAAGTGTGGTTTATTATTACTCTGTTTTTCATCACAAAAATAGAGCAACTTTGTTTCTATTTTGTTTAGTAACTATTAGGTATTAAGGTTGTTAGTAAGTTGCCAATCTATTTAGAAAAAGTATTATACTATATCAGAATCGAGTATTTAAGGTATCATTGGTAACCAAAGCAGTAATGCTTAACTTGGTCTTAGTCATAATGGTAGTAACACCCCAGGGTTCGTTGATAATAAACTTAACAAACTCATAAACCTTATTGAGAGTCCTATCACCACAATGTAAGCTAATGGGCAATAACCCTAAGGTGTATAGCAATAAAACCCATTACAAGGATGAAGACACCTATGAGAGACACTATGGCTGACTCAATCTACTTAATAGCCAATTCGACCTCCTCAAGCTAGAGGAGCTACTAGACAAAGACTGGGGTTAGAAGAGATTGAGGAGGATGACAAGGAGCTGGATGTTGAAGGGTCTAATGAAGAAGAGGAAGTTGACTATTACCCATTACAAGGATGAAGACGCCGAGCTTCTTGAGGGCTAGATAATGTCAAGGTTCAAATCCTGCCCTTTAGTGGAAGTAAAGATGCTAATGAATACTTGAGTAGGAAGAGAAGGTCGAGAAGGTGTTTGACTGTTATGGATATGCGGATGCTATTAAGGTTCAACTTGCTGTATTGGAGTTTACTAGGTATGCAACAATGTAGTGGAAAATTCTAAGTACAACTCAAGCAAAGGATGTAAGGTAAGGTGTTAGAACCTAGGATGAGATGAAAAGGTTATTAAGAAGTAAATTTGTACCCAAGATGTACCTATAAGATACATTTGCGAAGTTACAAGAGCTTCACTAGGGAAGCCAATCTGTTGATGACTATGTTAAAGAATTCCCGATGTTAATGATCTAAGTCAACATGGAAGAACTAAAGGCCCATATGGTATCAAGGTTCATTTCTAGACTCAAGTATGAGATTCGTAATATTGTGGAAGTACAAAGGTTTTATGCCTCAGAAGAGGCGATCAAGATCATACAGAAGGTTGAAAAGCAGAGGAGAAATGTTTCGAACCAACATGGGCAAACATTCTCCTAAGCTTACGTATCATGCCGACCTATTTAAGCAGAGTAGAGGAGGCCATACCGAGCTGACAAAAGGAATTATCGACTTGATGAATGCCAAGTAAACCAACATAGCCAAGTAGGACAACCGAGTCCACTCGAGGCTAGGTCGACCCCGAAAACCTATGAGAAAGGCCAGCTATCTAGATGGAAGACCGATAAGGTAAAGTGTTTTAAATGCTTAGGCTTCGGATACATAGCTGCTAAATGTCCAAACCGATATGTCATGATACTCCAAGGAGACGTAGAAGATATCATCGATGAGAGTGAGCCTAAGAAAGAAGATGTTGGGAAGCCCGAGGTTGCAAAAGAAGAGGAGACTTGTGTCTATGTTGACCAGGGAGAAGTAATGACCCTAGTCCTGAGATGAGACTTGAGTTCCTTGTCAAACTTTGAGGAGGATTAGAGGGAAAATCTATTCCATGCCAAGTGTACCATTAGAGGCCAATTATGCATGATCATAGTGGATGGAGGAAGTTGTACAAATGTTGTTGCACATTCCCCTATGCAAAGATTAGGTCTACTAACCTCAAAGCATCCTCGACCTTACAAGCTGCATTGGCTTCATGATAAGAGTGATTTGCACATAACTAAACAAGTGACTATACTGTTTAGTGTTGGGAACATGTATAGGGACAAAGTAGTGTACGATGTCATCCCTATGGGAGCTTCACATCTGCTACTAAGATGACCTTGGTTATTCAACCAACGTGTTACATATGATGGGTACAAGAACACCTATGCCTTTGTTAAGGATAGGAGGAGGCTAATGTTGCAACCACTAACCCCGTCCCAGGCAAATGAAACCTATAATCAACTCACCCAAGCTAGTAAGAAGAAAGCCCTAGTGATGAGCCGTAGAGGGCTCCGATCTATCAAGAAAGTTAATGAATCGATGTTCCTATTGGTTAGGAGACTAATAGAGATAAGGGAGCTACAAAATGTTCTAGAAGAGATCCGAAGCTTGCTAAATGAGTTTTCTGACCTAATTCCAGAAGAACTACCAAAAGAACTACCACCAGTCTGAGGCATAGAGCACTATATTGATCTACAACCAAGTGTCGCCCTACCGAACCAACCTGCATATGGAATGAACCCTAAGCACGCTGTCAAGGTGAAAAGATAGGTAGATAAACTTATTGAGCAAGGATATGTAAAGGAAAGCATGAGCCCTTGTACTGTACTAACTTTACTTGTTTCAAAGAAGGATGGTTCATGGTACATGTGCATTGATAGCTAAGCAATCAACCGAATTACTATCAAGTACAGATACCCAATACTGAGGCTCAATAACATGTTTGATGAGCTTAATGATGCGAAGGTATTTTCAAAGATAAATCTGCGAAGTGGCTACCACCAAATTCACATGAAGCTGAGCAATGAATGGAAGACCACCTTCAAGACTAGGCACGAACTCTATGAATAGTTGGTTATGCCATTCAGACTTACTAATGCACCAAGCACATTCATGAGGTTAATCAACCATGTGATGCACTCTTTTCTTAGGAGATGTGTAGTCATATACTTCAATGACATATTAGTGTATAGTGTCGACCTAAATGACCATGTTCAACATCTACGTGAAGTATTTGATATCTTGCGAGTTGAGAAGTTGTATGGGAATGTGAAGAAGTGTATGTTTTACCAGAAAGAGGTGATGTTCCTCGGGTTTGTAATGTTAGGGGAAGGAATCCAAGTAGATGAGGAGAAGATCCGAGTTGTTCTGGAATGGCTAACACCGAAGAATGTCACTGAAGTCTAAAGTTTCCATAGCCTAGCTTCTTTTATAGGAGATTTATTAAAGACTTTAATACAATAGCTACCACCATTGACCAAGCTAACAAAGAAGAATGAAGGGTTAAGGTGGAGCAATCGAGCTGAGTAAAGTTTTAGGGAGATCAAGGAGAAGTTCACCTCAACACCTGTCCTTTCATTACTAGATTTTGACAAGCCCTTCAAATTAGAGTGCGATGTATCAGGAGTTGGAATTGGTGCTATCTTAATGTAAGAATGACGGCTCGTCACTTACCATAGTGAGAAACTGAGTAGCCCGGCCTTAAACTATTCTGCGTACGAGAAGGAGTTGTATTCCCTTTTCCAAGCCCTTACCATTTGGCAACACTACTTACGACCACGAAAGTTTTTTATTTACACTGACCATGAATCCTTAAAGTATCTTGGGAGTCAGAACAAGCTTTCAAAGAGACAAGCTAAGTGGTTAAAGTTCATGGAAGGTTTCTCATACGTCATTCAGCACAAGAAGTGAAGTGCAAATGTAGTTGCTGACACTTTGTCACGACAGCAAACCTTGCTGACCACTTTGCAAACAAAACTATTAGGGTTCTTACTCATTACTAAGCAGTATGCTAATGACCCTCACTTCGATTCCATTGTTGAACAGTATCACAAAGGACTAATTGTTAGAGGATATTATCTTAAGGATGACTATTTGTTTAAGGACTGCAAGTTATGTATTCCAAACTGCTCTACATGTAAACTGTTGGTCTAGGAAGCTCATAGCGGTAGACTTTCTGGCCACTTTGGGGAGGTCAAGACAGCCAATTTATTGAAAGAGAATTTTTACTAGCCAAGGATGTCCATAAGGTAGTCGTTCATTGTGAAGAATGTAAGCATACTAAAGGGAATAAAGAACCTCATGGAGAGTACATGCCTTTACTAACGCCTACCTTACCATGGGCTAACCTCAATATGGACTTTGTCTTAGGGTTTCCACAGACATCTAGAAGGAAAGATTTTATTTTTGTTGTAGTGGACCGTTTTAGCAAGATGGCACACTTCATTCCATGCCATCAGACTAATGATACTTTATGTATTGCTAATTGTTTTTGCAAGAGGTTATCCGACTACATGGGGTACTGAAGACTATTGTCTTAGATTGGGATACAAAATTTTTGAGCTATTTCTGGAAGACTTTTTAGAGAAGACTTAGAACTAAACTTGTACTCAGCTCTAATAGCCATATTCAGACTGATGGCCAGACTAAAGTCGTAAATAAGACACTAAACAATCTACTCAGAGTTGTTGTAGGGAAGAACTTGAGGGATTGGGATTTATGCTTGCCAGTCATGGAGTTCGCATATAACCAATCTATCCATAGCACTACAAGAAAGACCCCATTTGAGGTCGTCTATGGCCTTAACCCAACCATTCCCCTAGACACGATTAGCACCCCAGCAGCTACTAAAGAGAGTCAATCTGGAGTTTACCAAGCTCGAGAATTACATCAACTACACAAGTCTGTAACTAAGAAGATTGCCAAATTCAATCAGAGACAGCAAGAGATTGGTAGCCAAGGCCACCAAACTGTTTCTTTCCAACCAGGAGACTTAGTATAGATTTACCTCAAAGGAGAGAGATTCCTGCACCTAAGACAAAGCAAATTATCTCTTCGAGCTAACAGCCCATTCAAGGTCTTGAAGAAGATAAATCGCAACGCCTACTAGATTGAGTTGCTTGATGACTATAGTATCTCTTTTACCTTCAATGTATCCGACCTAATTCCCTACCAACCAATAGAAGAAGACCCTGCGAGTACCCTAGAAGAACGAGCAAAAACCGCTTCAAATTTGAGGACAAATCTTTTCGACCCCTAGGCAAATGATAGGAATCAACCTTCTAGACTGATCACAAGAAGTCAAACTAGAGGACTTCAAGGGCTCGCACAGAAAATACTAGCTCTAAGCCATAGCCGAGACAAAGACTCCTATCTCGATCTGACCTCCATCCAACCTCTCTATCAAATCCTTACGTATGTCCAACATGCTCTTACCTAACTCTTGCCTAACTGCAAAGTCCTAATCCAGAAGGTAACCCAAGAAAGACTAGCTAAGCCAAGCTCTCTAATCAACCACTGGTGTCCGACTCCAATTCAACCAACTTCTAACCTAACTGATTGGCCCTTGATTACCAGTACTCTTTGTTTTTTCCACCTATTTATATCATAATCCTAATGTCTAGCCATCAAGTGACACATGTCTCCTGATACAACATTCCAAAATGATTCATGTAACTTAACTGTAAAATACCCTTTTGTCTTTTCATACATGTAGAATAACCCTAGTAAGCAAGTATATAAACCCCCACTTTCCTTATATGTAGAGGCATCCAACTTTTAGTACAAAATTATTCACTTGAGCAACCTTAGTATACTCGTTATCATTCAACTCTTATCTATTCCCTTTAGCAAGGAGTAGTGGTGAGTGACCCTTCAATTCGAACCAATGTGTTGTATTCGGCGGGTTATTGGTCATGTAGGATCAAGTGGTGTATCATATCCATTCGTTAGTTGCCTGGACTTTACTAGTTTTTTCTTGTTTCTTTCAGGTTCGCTTCGTTATGGTGCCTCTCCGTATGTTCGACCCTGAAGACGCATCACTTGGTCTTCTCTACCTCCAGTCTAAGCTTACTTGCTGCTACCTCAGAGATGTAAAAATGAGATGCCCTAATGTCAATAAGGGCATTTAATCTCTTGCCAGCAACCATTACCTCAATATACATCAACCCCTTTCGCTTCTCAATGGCTTGTAACTTCATAGAGCTAAGCAGTCGTACAAAGCCTAGTTTAGCCTCGTCCCCTTCATTAGGGCTCTTATCTGCCATAATTGCTGCCAACCAATCTTTCTTTGGACATTCCCTAGCATAATGGAGGCCATTATAGAAATAGCACTTCAATTCTCAAGGCTTCCATTGTTCGCCATCCTTTCCTTTATGAGTCCTTCCCCGATCATTGTTTTTCTCTTCCATCTTAGCCTTCCCCCTTGAGGAACTCCCATTCTTTTCCTTCTCAATTCCCCCCTTCTACCTTCCCATCGGTGTGTTAAACTCCATTAGGCCTTCAGTGACTACTATGGCCTTAAAGATGTCTTCTACTCCTCTTCTCTCTAGCTCCAACTTTGCATAAGGTTTCAAATCATCTAAAAACATCACTAGAGCATCATCTTGGTTAAGGTCTAGGATCTCCAACATTAACTTTAAGAATTCCTTCACATATTGCTTGATGCCACCCTTATGAGTTAGGTGATACAATTTCACCTTTGCTTTTTTAGCAGTATTTTGGGGGGAGAATTGTCCCTTGATTTCTTACACAAAACTAACCTAAGTGTTGATTTCATTTGCCCTCCTACGCCACCACACCATAGGAGAATCCTTCAAATACATAGTAGCAGTACATACGTTTCCAAGGTCGTCTAAGATTCCTATATCATTGAAATATTATTCCATCCCTCAAAGGAAGTTGTCTACCTTTCGAGCAGATTGTGTCCCGTTGGAAGGTTCAAGCTTGGACACATCGACCTTATGAGCAAGCTGGATGGTCACTCCATTTTCTACTACCACCCAATATGTTGCTAGTTAGTTCTTAAGTTCCTCAATCTCCCGGCGCATGGCCACCATTGCAGCATCCATCTTAGCTTCATAAGCTTCCTCCTTAGTTTCCAAAGCCATGACTTGAGCTTGGAGTACTTCATTCGTCCCTTCAATCGCCTCATTACGTTACTTAAGCTCCTTAATTGCTTAATTCGATGCCCCTTGCAACTTGCCTCAAAGTTCTTCCTCCATCTCTTCAAGGCTACCTTATGACTCATCAAATTGTCCTTTTGCTTCAGTAATGCTCAACTCCACTCTATCCATCTTATTAAGGAGGGAGTTCAATAAGTCCCGAGACCTAGCCCTTTGCTTGGTGACGCGACAGTCATCTTGGCTAGCCAACTCCTCGATTATTGAACTGTTGTTATCTCCTCTAGATGACATCTTCTCCATACGTAGTCTCTTTCTGTGGCTCTAATACCACTTATCACAAACGAATTTAGTCACTCAAACCCGTATGGCACTTTGCATTCCTGACCGCACTAAGGAAGGCTAAGTTAGCTTATAACGCACTTGTCAAGCCACGAAGCAATAGAGTCATAACAGTTTCGCCATGCAAACCATTCTATGATAGAAGCTGACCATATAACCACCATCTTAGAATTGATTTACACAAAACATCCATGACTAACCCACTTTAAAGTAAATAGTTCATAAATTAAATAAGTTATTTACCTAAGAAAGTATGGAAACATATACATACACTAAGATTTAAGTATTACAAATAATGTTTATAGAGTTTTATTGTCCTATACTTCTTAAGTAATACATTATTTGAAAATAAAATATTATAAATATAAGCTAAGACCTTAAAGGTATATATGTACTTCAAATATATTTCCTCACTCCCCAAGATCCAGCAGTTGCTAGCTTTAAGGTAATTGTAAGCCGCTTTCTAACTAACACCTACAGCAACGTCTATAATACTTATTATTATCTTTGCTTTTGGGTTTAATATGTCCAATTATTTAGGTTCTTAAATCTTTTACAATTATTCTGGGTTTAAGGCTAGGTTCAGGTTCGGGTTCAGTTTCTACATTGATTTTTAAATTTGATTCTAATTTAGTTTTTAAGTACAGTTTTATACATGAACCTTAAAACTCATTTCAACCCCATAATGTGAAATTAATCACATTACTTTCGGGTCTCCTAAATATCATATTTACCCCTAATCAATATGTTAATTCGTTCAGTATATCCCTTATCTTACTTAACTATTGAATTTACCCTCAATGTGAGGAAATTTTACATTTTTTATATAATTACCTAAATTTAAACCTTTTACCAGATTTTATATATTTTCCTATTATTAGTAAAATATCAATTTTTATTCTAATATTTTCTATTTATTATATTTCCAATTTTCGATATTATGCATTATTACCTA
The DNA here is from genome assembly GCA_024138015.1 of Lumnitzera littorea. Taxonomy (NCBI): domain Eukaryota; kingdom Viridiplantae; phylum Streptophyta; class Magnoliopsida; order Myrtales; family Combretaceae; genus Lumnitzera; species Lumnitzera littorea. Next base: position 35,746,025 of record JAMXBB010000008.1, read on the forward strand.
TAATGTATATAATATACAGCTAATATTTCTATCACTCCAATTATCATCTCCCAACATCAATTAACATCTTAAAATATATAAATTCATCCTAAATTAGAATTTCCTCCTAATTACCCTAATTTACACACTTATTTTAAAATACACCATTTTTACCTATTACATATATACTTCATAATACACTAATAATTATATCTAACACCTTAAATGCTACAAATATCATACTTCATCAAATTTTAATATCCTAAAACATATAATTATTCACTAAATCAGTAATTAATTATTTAATTGCTTAATTAACAAAAAAATAACCCATTTTATGCATCATTTTAAGGCTTAAAAATTTCAAAAATTAATTTTTGAAAAAGAGCTTCGTAGCACTATTCTATATCACCTAAATAGTCTATACAAAAATTTTGAGTCCAAAACTACACTCCTAATCTTATTTATTTTTAATTTGAAATATACTCGGTTTTGCATAATTTCTTAAGGACAATATATTTCTAGACATAAATTCATCAAAATAAAAATTTTTCCTAAATTTATACACTAAAATATTTTAGAATAAAAAATTTCATAATTTGATAATAATATTTAATATTTTTATAAAATTACACAAAATCGGGTTTGAAAATTAAACTCACTTGAATTGATAGCTCTGACCACCGCCAGCTGCCGTAGCCTTGTAAGTTAGTTTGGGTACTGCCACCACCATGTGGTGATGGTGGTTGTCCACTCCCAAGTGCTCATCGAGTGTTGGTTCCCTTCTAAGGTCGTAATTGCACAGATTTGAGAAAAAAAAATTCTAAAACCCTAATTTCTTTCCAATTTCAGTGCTCTCCAATTTTCCTAATCTTCTAACTGTCCAAAGAGTTTTCTGATGTTTTTTTTTTTTTTTTTTTGCTATTTATAGGGCCTTAAAGCAATTATAGTGCATTAATTTGAACAAAACAAGACCCATATCTCTTCTTATTTGCCTTTTTTTGTTACTTGATTCTAATTAGCCAAAATTTGTTTCTTGATTCCAAACCTACCATAATCAAATTCTGAATTGTTTTCAACCTTTCTGATTTTTCTTTGATTTTTTTATAATTTTCTTTAATTATTTAGCTAATTTTAGGCAATTTAGGTAATTTCATATATTTCTACCTACAAGTAAATACATATGAGATATAAGTAAATACCCTTAAATATTATTTAAGCCATTTTATGATTTTTAGTATACATATAATCTTCGAAATGCATTTTACGCACTTTCAATAAATAGCGAGTAATATACTTAAAATTTAAAAATTCTATGTTCTTTTATTTTATTAATTATTTTCCTAAATTCAAACTTATAAAATCATTTTTACTAATATTTCTAACTTTACTTTATAATTTAGATTCAATCGGATCTTTTAGTTGATCAAAACTCCGAGTAATTAGTTGTGGAGCTTATAACACTTACAAAGTTTAGAGAGAAAAAGTATAGAGAAAAACTCTGAGGCAAATAGTATTTACTCAAATAACTGAATGATTACAACCGAAAAGATCTCCTCTATATATATAAAAGGCCTTTTAAGATGGATACATCAATTTAATCTAACGGTTATAATTAAATCCTACCTACCTTTATATTAAATATATCTACTTATTCTACCAATAACTTACTCTAGAACTTTCTAAGATTTTTAAAATATTCTAAATTATTCACTTTAGGCTTTCATGAGTCTAGGCCTTTTAAATTGGCCCGTTACACAAGCTTGGCAACCTAGCGAACTTAGTTTAGACGCTATCTCAGCTTGGCATATACTGCAGCACTTGTTCGAAACTGATAAGACACCTTGCCGATCAATGCTTCACTTTTCCGCACGTGCACACAAACAGGACAGCATACATACTCATAAGCTTGGCACTTCACTGACGGCTTTAGCTCGGCACACACAATTGATCGATACCACCACTTCAGCTCGGAACTCTTGACACCCACTACTAGCTTGGCACAAACTCAACAGTACTTATTTGGGCGCAAGGCGACAAAGCAACCCGATCTGCGTATTATATCAGCTCGGCCACGTAATAGCTCCGCAACTCGTCAATGTACTTAGTTCACAACGGCTCGGGTACGCATTGCAGCTTACGTTCACAGATTGGAACACACAAAAGCTCGGTAATTTTCAGTAATAGTTCAGCCCGGTACACGGTACACAATTAAAATGATACACACCGAAACTCAACCGCAATCTGTCAATCACTTAGCACGGTACGTGTATAATCGCACTATCAAGCTCAGCAGTGAATTGTCCTCGCTGCAGCTTGGTAAATCTTGGCGTGTAGTAGCTCGACAGCTCTTTGGATTATAGGAGCTCGGCAACTTTCAAGAAAGAGCAGCACACAACACGTACAACTCCACCAACCGTACACCTCCACTTCAAGTCTTCGCGCAATCCACAACTTGCGCTTACGAAAACTACAGCATAGTCCGTACGTAACACCCTACTACTCGAAATGGCAGCACAACACCAACAACTCGTATGCTCAACTCTTCGGTTCAGTACCCAGATACTCAACACCGTGACCTGTATGCTACAGACCGCACGACTACTTCGAGCGCCAACAAAGCCATGCAAAACATCACTGCACAAGCCAAACACAACACCACTGTCCACCGTCCACGACAGCACACGACACTAACACACAGTCTCGCCACCGACGATACAAACCGACTGCAAGCTCACAGCCACTAACACACAATCCACGACAACAGGGCTCTACACTTTGGGTTCACTTCCATCAAACACCATACTTGCCCACCTCCACCGATCACGACCATGACACTAATTGCACATTTGATTTCACACAGCAGTTGGTACTTTCTTCTACACACATACTCGCATTACAATTCTCGACAGGGACTTTAAACAGCCCTAACACCCATAACAGCACACAGTCCCGGAAGAGTACACCAAGATTCCGAACATAGCAATACCTGCTGCTGTTACCTTACTCGTTCAACGCCAAAGAGCCATTACCAATTCAAACTCTGGTCAACACTTCGAGCACCTATTGACCACAGTCACAGCTCACTCCAACCTACAATAATGGCAAAACTAGAGAGAGCAAAGCCATAACCTGATAATAGCAACTCCAATCTGCAATACCCACTGCAAAATATGAATGCCTGGGCCAAATCTTCTGTGACTCTTGCAACTACTCACGTGCAACTTCAAAACCTTAAGTCGCGGCCCTTCGTTTCCTTCGCTACTGATATGAAAGACAAAGGCTCAGATTAAATATTCCCTTTTCGGTCTTTCTCACAATACAGAATATAGGAATCAACGAATGTGTCACTCAACATCAGAGCACGATACTCCCTTTCATCCTTTTTTTCTTTTTCTTTTTTTTAATTATATGTAATATACTTAATATAAAATCAACGACTTTTGTGAATGAAATGTGAAACCGAATTCTCAGTTACCCACAACTACAATAAGTATTCACAGCAACTTCAATACTATAGTAACTATAGAAAAGGCACAACAGCCATTAATAACAAAGACGAATGAAACTTCAATGCAACCGAATGCACTCTCTCGTTAGAACGGTGCTTTGATACTAATAAAACTGATGCATCTCTTATGTTGTACATACGGAGACTACACCACAATAAGCAGAAACAAATAAAACAAAAAGAGGTTTGGCAATCTGTAAGCTATTTGAATGGATATGATACAACAAACAAATACTACACGACCTAATCTATCACCTGATATGACACACGACTAATAAATTAGGGTTACTCATACTCAACACAATCCTTGCTCAAGAGATCGATAAGAGTAGACAAGAAGAGTTTTCACAAGGAATAACTCAAAGGGTTTTTTATTAAATCTGCAAATCTATCTAAAACCCTACACAAGTGCTTTATTTATACATAGGGGTACACTTGTAAATAAAATAAATAAAAGGATGCCCTAGTGGTATTCATGTGAATACAAAATAAAACATTAGGTCAATTTTGGAATAACACAAGAAATAAGAAGTCTAAATAACATAATTAAAAATAAGTAATCAAATGAGCTATTCAGGTGACGAGCTAATGAGTTGGGTCGATGAGCTATTGGGACCTTAAAGACCTATTCTAAGTTGGCTTGAAATTTTACTAACCTAATGACCTGCCGACTTGACCTCATCCGAGCCGACCTAGTTGAGCCAACCTATCAATATGATCTTATAGAGCTCTCTAACAAGTAGCCAATATTTGTATGTGCTCTTCAGTAGGTCTCCACCACATGAGAAGTCTTCAATACTTGTAGAGCTTGTAAGCAGGTTTCCAACATACCCTACAACTTGGCAATTGACTTCGCTGGAGTTCACATGAGTTAAGTTAATACCCCGAAGCCTATCAAAATAGAAAAGCCATAGCCTATGCATCTTGCCAATTAAGACTACATGAACAAAACTACATAACTCATGATTTAGAATTGGCCACAATAGTGTTTGCATTGAAAATTTAGAAAAATTATTCATATGGTTAGAAGTGTGAAATATATTCTGACCATAAAAGTCTCAATTATTTGTTCACACAAAGGTAATTAAATATGAGACAAAGATGATGGTTGGAGCTAGTAAAGTTTATGATCTGAATATTAATTATTGTCTAGGAAAGGTCAATGAAATAGTAAATGCATTAAGTAGAAAGAATTACATAGAAGTAGCCTCTTTGCTTACAAGCTAGCATAAGCTTATTGGGGAATTTAAAAAATTAAATTTAGAAATTTTTTTAGAATGCATCAAATGCAGAATTAGCAAACTTAATGATCTAACCCATGTTGATAAGTTAGATCAAAGAAGCTTAGAAAGAGGATTCAACCATGCAATTGATTCGACAAGGAAAGGAGCAAGGTAAGTATCTTGATTTTAACATAGAAGAAGATAGACTAATTTGGAAGAATCAAAGGTCATATGTGCCAAAAAAGGATGAACTTAGAAAAGAAATTTTAAAGGAGGCACATTATTCTAGTACACAGTCCACCCATGAGGTATTGAGATGTTAGGAAAATTTTTTGATGGGAAAGAATGAAAAGAGATATAGTAAAGTATGTGTCAAAGTGTGAAAACTGTCAAAGAATCAAAGTAGAACATCAAAGACTTAGAATACAATTGCAACTTTTACCAATTCCTAAATAGAAATGTGACCATATCACTATGAATTTTATACATTCTCTACCTAAAGACCCTACAGGACATGATGCCATTTGGTTTATAGTAGACCGTCTTACTAAATCAACTCATCTTGCTCCTATCAACATGACTTATTCTATAGAAAAGTTAGCAAGGATCTATATTAAGGAAATAATTCAATTATATAGAATCCCAACTGGAATTGTTTCCAATAGAGATCCTAAATTTAGTCTCAAAATTTGGGATAAGTCTAAAAAGAGAAATGGGAACAAAACATCATTTTAGTATAGCATATCATTCGCAAATGGATGGATAATCCAAATATACTATTTTGACATTAGAAGTGCTTATGTCATGGAGTTTAAGTGAAGTTAGGATACCCATTTACCTTTAATAGAATTTATGTATAATAACAACTACCATTCAACAATACAAATGCCTCCATATGAAGCATTATATGGAAGGAAGTGTTGTAAGCCCTACAAATTTCATGTGATGGTTTTAGTAGCATAAGCCCTCTTTAAACATTCTTAAGGATCAAGTAAGTTAAATAATCAAACTAAATATATATTGCAAATACACCAATCAACTTCCAAATCATTAACATGCACAACAACCCTAAATCATAATAAAAATCCTCAACTTATTGAAAAGACTTAAACCTTAAACATAATAAAAGCCCTAACATATTGAGGACTTAGATTGAATACCCTAATATGAGAACTTGAAGACCCTAACTATGATTTCAAAACCCTAACCATAATGAAGCCTTAGTTGAACTTGAAAACATAGAACCTAACACAACATGAACTTAATAAATAGGAAAGTCAAGAGCTAAGTTCAAAAACTTTTACTTAGATTAATTAATCAAACTTTAACAAACCAACAATTGGAAGCAAGGAAAGGCCTCCATGTGGACAAAGAAAACCAGCCACATCCCCTTCCTTCCCTCTCATTTTTATCTTAAACCAATTAAAACTCTAATAGGTTATCCCTAGATAAAGTAAAGTCTTAGCAAATCCATAGATTGACTTGACAGAACCCTTTTTCGAACTCCAAATAAACAATGCTATCTAGGGATAAGTAGTCATTAATCACCTTTTTTCTTCCATCCAAAAGTGGAAAGGAAGAAAGCTTAACAAGCTACCCTCCCTACTCCTAGGCATCAATTTGGAGAAGCCCAAGGGAGCCATCATTTCACTCCCTCTTCTCAATGAAAACTCAACCTAATAACCATCCAAAGAGAACCCCAAAAACCAGTCACAACACTCCCTCAAGGGCTCCATTAGATTATCAAGATAAAGGCAAGATTTAGGCATGAACAAACCCCCCTCCCAATTAGCTCTTTTTGCATCATTCCAACCACTTGCAATTTCTCTCTTTACACTCTTCCAAATACTTTAGGCTTTGCTTCAAATATCACCCCTCAATTTTCATTGCTTTTACTTCCCCAAGAGACCCCTACTTAAACACCATTCAAACTTAGTTTACTTAGGGAAGAACAAGGCATCATTTCCTTGTAAAGTTATAGCTCTAAACAAAGGTTCAAGGAGCTTAGTAAGAGGTTGTTAAAGGGAGCTAGAATGAGGAGAAGGAGGCACATCCTTAAGCACCAACCACCACACAAGCAAGTAGTGAAATTCTCCTCTTTCTTTTTATGTAATCTTAGAACATATATGTAATAGGAGTTCTTGTTTCTTATAGTTTTTTCTTTTTTCTTTTTTTGTAACTTTAGGACCCTTTATGATTAGGTTAAGCTTGTAACTTCCCCTACGAAAAAGTTCTATAACATAGTAATCTTAATTAACCACAACTTGTAATTTAGCAAGGAACAAGTTTACACTTAAGGGTATATGAGGATGATCTTACAAACTTGAGAAAAACACAAACCAAGGCCATGTTGATCCTTACATGCTACTGGTTGTGATCTATAAATGCCATTAGGGGTATATTTCTTAACTTGACACAAGTTGTTTAGGCATGAAAATGCACCTAAATGACTATATGATAAGTATATGTAATGATACCTATAAAAGAGGTGACCAAAACCTTAAGGAAGTTTCTTAAAACCAACGGTTAAGGAGTATATAAGCTAATGCTACATATTTTCTTTAGTAAAATAACTTACAAGAAGTAATAACAAAGGAATATTAAGTGATTAGCACCTTAAGTTGGTGCTTAGGTCAAAACCCAAAGAAAATGTGTATCAGATGGACTTCAAGAGCCCCAAACCCAACATATCAAACTCGGAAATAAAGAAAAGGTAAACATAAAGCCTTGAACACTCCCGAGCCCAAGGGCTCTCTCAAGTGGTTTACTAAGCTGTCTAAGGTAAGTTAAGCATCAAGGAGAAGTGCTTACCCTAGTCCAATCTACCAAGCTACTTCTATCTCCATGCTATCCAAGATGTTGCTAAGGTGATCAACCAACGTACCGAACCAAACCCTCCACTAAACAATAGTCCAAGCGCCAAAATTTGAATACAGCAATCTTTACGGTACCGAAGTCGAGGTGAACTGTTAGGAGCCGATCATCCAAGGTTAACCCTCTTGTGAGCCATCCCCATGCCAGCCCCAATCCAATCCCCAACAACTAAGGTGCCAAACTTTGAACGCCGAACTTACCTGAATAGAGGCCTACCCCTGCTCGGCCCACAACATTGTCAAAATCACAGAATAATAATGCACAAACGCATGCGCGATGTCCTTTCTAACAAAGGACATTTGTTGCACATAATTTCAGATTTTCCTTGTACATTCTCCTTTTTATTTAACAAATAGGGATTCATTTTTTGTAATTTTCTATAACATAGAACTTGCCCTAACAAGGCACTATAAATAGTCACATAATGTAACAGCAAAAAAAAGAACATCATATACAGAAAAATCCACTGAACTTTTACCCTCTCTTAAGCTAAGTGTTCTCTTGCTTACTCTTAAGCTACTCTTATCTAGCCTATTTGAGCATAGACTAGTGGCGAGTAACCTCTAGCTACACTTGTGTATCATATCAAGTGTGACCTAAGCTCATGTGAGGCGTTGGTACATTATATCCATCATCGGTGCACGAGAACCCTTACTCACCTTCGATTATCATTTACTCTTCAACCCATCCTATAGCTTGGACCCATCCCTTTGGTTATGCATGATATTAGGTTCGTATGTTCACCCACGAGTCCGTATCACCAAACATATAAGTTCAATAGAGATAATAAGCCTTAGGAAGCTTAAATAAGCTAAAAGACCTAAAATGGGCCAAAAACCTACAATTAGGCAAAAGAAAACCTAATGGTTAGCAAGTATAAAAGTGATTAAAGACCTGAAGGAGGCTTACTGTAAGTTCTATAAGCCCACTAAAGCATCTAGTAAGTCCATCATGAGAACTGAGCTCTTTTACAACTCAAAGGCCCACTAAAAAGCTTAAGGAACAAGAGATAGAGTCAAGGCCACAAAGAATGAATAAGAAACCACACGTATATGAGCATTGAAGCTCAAATAATAGTCTAAGGACCAAATCCCATTTATATCCACAAAGTGAACCAAAGATCCAATAATGCAAACAAGCAAAAGAAACCCACATAGGAGATACATTACTATTCTGACTTATACACAAAAATGTGGACCCTACCTCCTAAGAAATATAAGGATAAGTTGTAAAACTGAAAGAATAACTTTAGTAAGCTCATGAGGAAGAAACCATAAAATAGCAATCTCATATTTTACCTCATTTACATGTTCAGGTGACATTGATTTTAGAGACAATTTTCCACCAAATTACTATAATTAGCAGCTATGGCCAAGTGAGTGATTCCCAATAACTCCCTATTTAGTGTTGCTTGTAGATAGTGGCATTAAATGTCTTGTTTATGATAAATTGAATGCATGTGGGGATTGGGGAATATGCATGTGTAATGTTACTTGGTTATTAGACGATTTAACAATGCATAAGAACCAAAAGTGCTTGCATGATAGATATATATATAGGATTGATGGCATTATATGACAATTGTTTGATTACTTAAACAAATGAACCTAACGCTAGCTTGGTTAGTTAATAAAATAGATCATGCATAGCATGACATTGCATTATATCTATACCGACTGCCACCTCACACAAAAAGTGAGAAGGGGCTTACAAGATCAAGGGCTCTTGAAGGGATTATTTTAGGCATACGATAGAGCCATATTTATTAAGTCCCTATCCTAGCCTACGAGCTTACTAGGTGATGCGCCACATTAAGAGCTCATAAGGGCGATAGTATCGCATTGGGTTCAAGCTTGTAGAAAGCCCAAAGAAATGAAATGGGAGTTGTGCAAAAGACAAGAAAAGTAAATAAGCAGACCCTTGAACAGCTTTAAGGATATGATGCATCAAGAAACTTCTAAGGACTCATGACTTAACTCGATGTAATACACAAGCTAATCCAATGAGGGTACTCGTCACCTAACCTTGCTTAAAGGTTAGGATAAGAGTGAAGTGAGCAAACAGGCTGTGAGCAAGTTCACAAAAGGAAGTATATTCAATATTCCAAAGTATGATAATGATGCAACTACATTACATTGGGGTATTTATACCCAAAATATTACGGCATCCTACCCAAAATGGAAAAGACTAAAAGAGTAATATCTAAAAGAAGTAATGTAAAAAGAATGATAAAGGGCATAATTGAAAATACAACTAAAATAAGTCTCCTATACAAAGAATTCTGTCATATGGTTACTCAGATACGTGTCTCCCTATAGATGGATGACTTTCTCGCAAAAGAGACAATTCTATATGATCAAGTAGGAAACCACCGAACAAAGGTGGTAAGGTAGCTATGCTAAGCTAAGCAGATAATTCCTTCAAAGTGAATTCACCTCGAACGTATTCAATATGGCTTGGATTCAGGTCAACTAGGTGTAGTTAGATTTGTCGAGTTGTTGCTTAAGTATAGCTTTGGTTAGCAACTAGAGACAATCAATAAGTATGAAAGGGTCTGGCTCAGCCAAGGCATCAGGTCAATAGACTACAATAGCTCAAATTCTTCAATAAAGGGTCGTAAAGAAAGAATTCGCCTAGCTATGCTTTTAAGCCCTTGGGTTCGGGCTTAGGTCAATGGTCTAATGGTTTGATTGCTATCATCCTTACTGAACTGATTAAGATTTGGGGTCAAATCCAGCTAGTCCTTGTCTAAGTTATCCTCAATTGGTAAGGGCTAAGGTTAGCAACATTAAACACATCTGATACTCCAAAGTCTTTTGGAAGCTTTAACCGATATGCATTATCATTAATCTTCTGGAGTATCCTGAATAGTTCTTCAGCTCTAGCAGATAACTTTTTCTTCCTTTTATTAGGGAATCTTTTCTTACTTAATGTAGCCATACGTAGTCCCTAAGTTGAAACTATTTGGTCTTCCTTTATTTACCTTTCTCCTTTAGTTTTCAGGCAGCTCGGTCAATTTACTAGATGACTCATTGGTAGATCTATTAGATGGATTAGGCTTTGGTTCTTGTGTCTGGATCTTCTTAGTCGATAGATAGCTTAGGGGTATGATCAAGGGGTAATTTGGGGTTGAAACCATAGAAAACCTCAAATGGGGACGTGCTTAGTAGTGGCATGTATTGTCCTGTTGTATGCAAATTAGACCACAAGCAAGTAAACATCCTGATTGGTTAAGTTCTTCCCTACTATAGCTCAAACCAATTATCCTAGGGTATAGTTGACTACTTTTATCTAGCCATCGGTTTGGGGATAGCAAGAGGTGCTAAATAGTAGTTTGATTCCCATCTAACACCAAAAGGTTCTCTAGAAATGGCTTAGAAATTTTGGGTCTTTATTTGACATCACATTCTTTGGTACTCCATGCAAGCAAACTACTTCCTGCAAAAACAATGAAGCAATAACCGAAGCATCGTTAGTTTTGGTGCAGGGTATGAAATGTGCCATTTTGCTAAACCTATCCATGACAGCCATTGCAAAATCTTTGCCTCAAGCAGTTCAAGGTAACCCGAGGAAAAAAATCCAAACTCAAGTTAAGCCGTAGGTTGGTCGAAATAGGTAAAGGCATTACCCTCCCTTGTTTTACTCGACTCTTTGCATCCCCAAAACCATTAAATCTTAGGATTTAAAGTTTCACATGGTCGATAGCTTGAGGTGCTCGAGCTTGCTCCTCTTCTTCATTGTACTCTTAATCTTCTTCCTTATTCAAATCACCCAGGTCATTCCTCCTTCACACTTGTCCTCATACTCCTCCACCTTAAGCTTTTCAAGCTAAGTTCTATCTTCTTGCAAGTTAAGTAGCTTGGGAAGTATTCTGTACAACCTCGTCTAATCGAAAGGCCAATGCATGTACAACCCTAATAAGGTCAGCAATAAGGTTAGCCATTTCATCAATCCATTCATCTATACTTTTAAGGATACCTTGAGGCTATCATCCATATTAGAAAACACCACTATTATCATCTCTAATATCAACATTAACACTAAGATCTGTCATCTTCTTAACAAAACTCAATAAACAAACTGATAATCTAAGAAATAAAAGACACTTCTTCTTTAAACTAAATAATCATACACACTCAATCACTTCTTCATGCGAAAGTTCAACTATCACACAAATACAACAACCACTTCCCAAGAACAACAAACCTAAATGAAAATTGCTATATTTTCGTATTTTCAAAACAAGGAAAAATAGAGCATACAACTACAACAAATCACTACGTGTTCTACTTGCTCAACACTTACAGCTAAATTCTTTATGACACATTAACACAATCAATACTACTCAAAGAAGGTTCATATACAACTTACCCAAACAAAACCTCTGCTCTGATACTAAAATGATACACCATGCTAAGAGTCGACAAGGGCTACGATATCAATTTGGGTCTAAGCTTAAAGAAACAAAATGGGAATTGCGCAAAAGACAAGAAAAGTAAATAAGTAAACCCTTTAACAGCTCCAAGGATATGATGTACCGGGAAACAACTGAAGACTCACGACTTAACTTAATGTGACACAGGAGCTTATCCAATGAGGGTACTCACCACCTAACCTTGCTTAAGGGTCAGGATAAGAGTAAAGTAAGCAAACAAGTTGTGAGTAAGTTCATGAAAGGAAGTATATTCAATATTATGGAGTATGATGATGATGCGGCTACATTACAATGTGGTATTTATACCCAAAATATTAGGACACCCTACCCAAAATGGAAAAGACTAAAAGGGTGATATCCAAAAGAAGTAATGTATAAGGACTGATAAAGGGCATAATTTAAAATACAATAAAATCGGTATCCCATACAAAGGATTCTATCATATGGTTGCTTGGATACATAGCTCCATGTAGATGGATGACTTTCTAGCAGAAGAGACAATTATGTATAATTAACAAACAATTCTAATATCCCGAATCATGGTAAGGTAGTTGTGTGGAGCTTAGCAAATAATTCTTCCAAGGTAAATTTACCTCAAACGCATTCGACATGGCTCGGATTCAGGTCAAATGGGTGGGCGGTCAAATCTGTTGACCTTTCGCTCTAATGTAGTTATGGTCGGCAATTGGAAACAATCAATGAGTACAAGAGGGTTTGGCTTGGCTAGGACATTAGGTTAGTAGATTATAATAGCTTGAATTCCTCAATAGGGGGTCAAAATGAAAGAATTTTCCTAGCCATGCTTCCTAACCCTTAAGCTCAGCCTCTAGTCAAAGGTCAGGTGATTTGATTCCTATCACTTGGCACCAAGAGACACTAACTACATGGTTGAGGACCGTATCTTGTGATTTTTGCTTAAGGCATATAACGTGGACTACGAGGGCCACTAGACTTCGGAATTTTCTAGTTTTGAAAAAGTTTATATTATTTATCCAAGTGAAGTGTGTGTATGTGTGTATGTGTATGTGTGTGTGTGTATGTGTATTTTTATCTATGCATAGGTGAATTTATGATATATTAGTGCATTTATGGATAAAAACCCAAGTGCTAGAACTTGGTTGATGGTTTGTATCGATTAATAATCTCCAACCCCAATTATAGGAGGGGAAATTCTGAGTTACATGCGATTCCTAGGCTACTACATGTATTTGTGTAGCATATTACTTATGCATACATTCTTATGCTTGTTAACTATATTTCTTGAAAGGCATGGTTAGAGGGATTAGCTCATAAAGCATAAGCTTACACCCCCTAGATTCGTTTTGTTGCAAGGTGACCTCTTCGCTAAGTCAGCTCATGAGATAGTCGAGGTTAGCCATGAATTTAGGTAGGACTGTAGGAAGATTAGAGCAAAGAAGTAGACTGTAAGAATTTATTAACTAAGGCTTTATGATCAATTTTATTTATGTTTCCAAACTATTTGTAGCCTCTCTAGACTACTTATTCATTTTTGTTAATATTTTGGGGAGGTGATGTCCCGTAGACTAAATTATGATAACTCTTTTAAATGAATGGTAGTAATATCTATTTTGTTAGAATATCACTTTTCCAAATGACCGAAAGTAGCTAGAATTGGAAGTAGCCTAGTATGTCATATGAAAAGGCAATGATTAATAAGGGGGTTAATCACCGACCTTTGTATGGTGTACATTGATCTACTACGACGAAGGTACTAGTTGATCATGATAAGTGTAAATCTCCTCTATTCTACAATAAAATAAAAAGGATAACCTTAGGGCCTAAACTAATACAAGAAATAGAGGAAAAGGTTGCAGTTATTAAGTAAAAGATGAAGGAAGCACAAGGTGAACAAAAGAGTTTGGTGGATTTAAAATGACAACTAGGGGAATTTGAGGTTAGAGATCTTGTATACTTAAAAATAAGCTTAATTAAGAGTATCCATCTTGTAAAGACTAAAGGGAAGCTATTTCCCCAATATATTATTCGTTGTAGACACCTTATTTTTGCCCCTCACAATTGTAGTTTTTATTTCAAAGCAAGTGTAATTTTAGTGTTGTTAAAACGTACCATATAGGTCTTCTTCTTTTAATTTAAGAGTGTTTTTAAAATTATTTATTTTCTTGGTGCATATGTAATTTGATCAATTCGAGATAGTTGGACTTAGGTTTACTATTTATTTCATCCTTTTATTTATTTATTTATTTATTTATTATTATTATTATTATTATAGGATTTTTTAAAAAAAATGCATAAGGAGGGTCTTAGATTGGCTCCATTTAATTAGAGCCATCCAGGCCAAATAAGAAATGGGCAAAGCCTATTCACATCAAAAACATATGCCCCTTTTCATTTGAGTGTGGTGTGTACAATACATGTACCTGACAAGCGCATGAATTATGTGCCCAGCAGACTCCTATCTCCTTCCCTTTCTTATTTCATGTTTGCAACTCATGAATTCTAGAAAATCAAAAGGGAAGTTTCCCTTCTGCCTCTCGCACTTTTAAGCCACTTTCCAACTATAAATCTTGAAATATCAACTTAAATTTCATGTTTTTGGAAAGCACACCTAGCATACTACAAATTGGGACCAAAAACACATCTTAATTTCCCTAAATTGCATATTAATTCGAGCTTGAAAAAGAAAAAAAAAAGTTATAAAGACACTTGAATAAAATTTGCAAAATCTAATTCTTTTGGCATTTTCCTTCAAATCTAAGATATGGACATTGTTCATTAACATGTTCTTGCCTAGTTTTATCGTTCAAATCAACACTTTCTTCAAATTCTAGAGACAAATCAAGCAAGAACATCTTGGATCCCCATACTCGTGATCTTCCAATTGATCCAATATAAATATTGTCTTGTAACACCAAATAACGTATAATATTTTTAGCTTTAACCTACTATAAGGATTACCATACTTGTTAACATTGAACAAGAATTTATTAAAGTATTACCCTCATACTGTATTTTATAACAATATAATAAATTCTAATATTTTACATGAGATAAGAAATATATTGCTTAATAAACAATATTGTACTATAAAAAACTACATGAAAAAACGTATATCAAAAACTAATTGAATTGTATAGCATTCGAAAACAATTATGAAACAAATATACATATCGATCACATCATTTTAGACTAACTCATCCAATAAGATAATACAAGTTTATCCTTGTATCGTAATTATTAATTAAATAGGTTCTAGCAACTTATGATAGAATTTTACCATGTTCTCTTTTATGTAATGGTGAATAACATAGTACCCATACAACAAAACATTTACCACATCATTAGATCATGTAACATTTGAAATTACATGTATATTTGTCATACATAATAATTGTTCCTACAAAATATTGTCTTATGACATCATACAACATATAACTATTATAAGTTTAGCTTATAGTAAGTATTACAATATATGTTAACATGCTTAATAATTCATTATAGTATTATCCTCAAATTATATTTGATAATAATACAACAAATTTTAACATTGTGCATAAGATAAGTAGTATATTGCTTAACAAATAATATAGTAGTATAAAAGAACTACAAAAAATTAAGTGAATTGTATAACATTCAAAAATATTTAAAAAAATAAATTTATAAGATATCAATTAATAATAATTCATACGACAATAACAGTTCATCCTTATATCATAGTTATTAATCATATAATATGATAAGGACTAAATCTATCTTTAGCACGAATATTTTTCATTTATATATGTATCAAGCCCTATTTCAGTTTTCCTTAATTTAACATATACTAAGTACAGTCAGCTTAATATAAGTTATTCGATATAAAATTAAGGAAAAACATTTTTCTTTAAAATTTTTTTAAGAAATATTAAAAAAAAAAAAAGAATTAAAGTCATCAACTAATTAAACTGGCCAATAATAAAACTAGGATTTTTATGTGAGAAAATCTTAATTTAGTTACTAGTCTATAAATATTCTAAAAAAATTACTTTTTTAGAAAATCAAACCAAAAAATCTAAGTTTTGGAGCTAACCTATTAAGACTAAGTCATTATGTAAAAATAAAATAAAAAAATAGGCTATTATTTTTTATGAGTTTTCTAAAAATACTAAAATATGTACAAATATGCAAAATTATAATCAAGATGAATTTTTTATGATTATCTTATTACGAATTTTCAATGAATAAAAAAAATTTTGTATTTTTTATGGTTGTCTCGAAAGTGCCTACGTACCTACTAATCAAGATCAGACCAATGTAATTCTCTTTTTAGAAAATATTTAGTGAGTTAATTCTTTTTAAGTTGAAAATTGAGCCAGATTTACGTTTTTTAACCAATTTATTTTTATTAAGAAAAACTCCAAAAAAAGCTAATTTTTATTCCTAATTAAAAATAAAAAACTAAAGACTTAATTTTTAAAAGGACTCTAAGTTAGATTTTTTTATTTTAATTTTTGGAAAAAACTGCTACATGAAAAAACTTAAAAAAATCTTAAAACACCTAAATGAAAATAAATAAATAAATAAAAGATGCAAGTTTTATGAATTATATTAATATGCAATTATCATGGAAAATATGCCGTTTTATGAAAAAAAATGCAATTACTATTGACAATATGCCTAACCATGAAAAAACTATCTAAAGTATAGAAAAAATGCCTAAACTATAGAAAAGATGCATAAGCAATGGATAAAATGCCTAACTATAAAACAAAAAATAATAAATAACTAAACTATAGAAAAGATGTCTGAACCATAAATAAGACGCTTAAACTATGGAAAAGATACCTAAACTATAGATAAGATGCTTAAACCATGAAAAAGATGTTAATTGAATATTTTTTATTTTATGAAAACTAAATAAGTGACAAAACAATTTTTTTATTCTTGAAAAATCCCTAAAAGCCTAAAAATGCAACTTTACGACAACTTACTAAAATATGCAATTTTTATGCAAATGTGATACTTCTAAAAATGCAATATCTATGCAAAAATATATTTTATTATAGAAAAAATGATAACTTACCAAAAATCAACTAATCAAAATTAATGCTAAGACCTACAAAAAAAAACCATGTTAGTACTTATTTAATGTAAATAAACCATCTAAATTATGCAACTTTGTAAAAATTAATACTACATTTTAAAATTACAAAATATTAACAAAGCTAACAATAACTAAAACAAAACAAAAAAAAAAAAAAAAACTAAAACTAAGTACCTGCATTAAAAATAAAGTTTGTAAAAAAAAATTTAGAAAAAGGACTAACATTACTAAAATAATTAAAACAACTATGTAACTACGATAATAATAATCATAAAAAAAAAAAAAAGATAATGGAATCCAAAACCATCTAACTGGTCAGGTCAGATCCACTTATGCATAGGTCGAATTCAAGTCTTGTTTGTGTTCATGGACAAGGCAGTGAGCATACGATATAAAGTGTAAGTGTATGTATTGTGCTAACCGTAAAGTGAACGTACGTTATGGTCATGTTTAGGTGTATTCCAATCATGTGGCGTCGTACTATGCAGCCATGTTTGAGTAACGTAAGGACGGTATGAGTGATGTGAGGGACTATGTATGGGTGAGTGTGTAAATTAGAAAATGGTGGAGTGTACAAATAGGAATGGTAGGGAGATTATGAGATGTGTATGTAATGTGAATTGTAAAAACGTGTCCTTTTATAGCCTATTATCTACTATTTATAGACCATAAATTTGAATCTTTTTTAATGAAGATTTACTCTTAACAAATCCAAGATACGATGATACAATAATATCCAATTTAGATTCATTGAAGATTTAATCTCGTCTTTAGAAACTGATGAACTGCCAACCAACGATCCCATTACTCGCGTACGGCTTTGAGGACTCTAATCCCTTACTCGATGAATTCTCTCTCGACAACCTACTAATGACAACAAAGTTTATGTCGAGGAATATGGTTGAACTCCTTCAGCTCCCTTAATTGTCATAGGTTAATCTGTATACTCAATAGTGATGATGCCGACCACTTCCTTGCCGAGGACCCTATACTGAGTAATCCGACCAAACATTGCCAAGAAGTTCCTATCAAGTGATGAGAGACTCATTTAAACGGTTAAATAGTTTTCTCTCAGCATGCCGCCATCTCTCTCATCCCGACCCTTTATTGCCGCAACATTTTGACCCTTATCACCTACTGTGCTCGGAGAATATTCGTATGGGACTAATGTTGCACTGCCACCTATCCACCTCGTCTAACATTGTACTATTTCTCCATTTTCGATCTTTTGTCATTTTTACCCTTTTTGGTATGTACTAGAAATCCCCCTTTTGTACATACTTTCTTATCATTTTATCATTTATAATGCTGCCCTAGAAACTTACTATAAATAGTCTTTTTTCTTTTGTAAGCCACAGATAACTTACATGTTAATACTAAATATTATATTCTTGTGAGACAACTCTCTCCAAGTCCATATTTCACACACTCTTATCTAATCTTACTGAGTAGCTCAGGATTAGTGGTAGGTGGATCTTGACATCAACTTGTACATCATATCAAGTATGGTGTCAAGTCGTGTTGTGTTCGTTAGTGAGTCACATCCTCCAAGCAACTTTACGTTAACTACTCTTATTTGGTTGTGGACCATTTCTCTCTAATTTTCTTTAATATCTTAAAGAAACCATTTCAGTTCAAATCCGCTTCGATAAGTCCTAGTGATAACTAAGCTCCTAAGTATATCATATATTCTTGGTATTAAAGTTTGAAGTTGAGGTTAAGACCAAGAATTGTATAGTAATAGTCAGTCTACTGTGTGTGATTGTAGTCATCCATGTGAAGTGTAGTTACTGAAATTTTGTGTTAAGAATGTCGAACCCTAGTATACAGGGAGAGATTCACAATGTCAAAAGTGATGTTCATGATTGTAGTTGAGTTACCCAACAAACACTACGTACTACTAATGAGCAGATACAAAATCTTACTGCTATTGTGCCCAATTTAGCTATCACAGTAAATAGGGTCTTAGAGAATGGACCGCGTGAGAGAGTTGCTAAGCAGGGCTAAGAAATGAGAGATAGGCCAAGGAGGCAGATGAACGAATGAGCTCCAAAAGCCTTTCCAGTGAACTACGCACCATCGTAACGTACCAACAAAGTCATAAGGAGAAGGTTAGAGTTAAACAAAGAAGAAGAAGACTAGTGTATTGGGATTAATAAGCAACAATTCAGAACGCCAAGAGGTGCTAAACATCTTAAGGTACAAATTCCAAACTTGAACGGGTTTAGTAGTGATAAAGACTACTTGCACTAAGAAGAGAAGATCAAAAAGATATTTGACTTTTATTATTATGAAGATGCTATCCGCATTAGAGCAGTCGCGTTAGAATTTTCTAGGTATGCAGTAATGTGGTGAAAGAAGCTATAGAAAGTTCGCCTGAGGACCCAATGCGAGGTCCAAACATGGAACAAGATGAAGAGAGTTCTGCATAATAGGTTCACTCTTGAACACTACGAATAGGACACTTTCCAACGACTCCAAGACTTGAGGCAAGGTAACATATCCGTAGACGATTATGTGCGAGAGTTTCAATTGCTCATGATACGATGTGATGTTGACAAGCTTAAGACCCAAACTATAGCAAGGTTCATCCCTGGGCTCTGGGCTGAGATTGGTCACATCGTAGAATTGCAAGGCCTTACAACTTTAGATGAAACCATCCATGTAGCTCAAAGAGTTAAAAGGCAATAGCAGAACCAGGCTAGCCAAATGCCGAGTAATCGAACCATGGTGTCGAATAGGACCGGCCTGCCGAGTAGACTAAGGAATGGCAGGGCGTCAAACAGTTCCAAGATGGAACGTCAAGGTCGCGTACCAAGCTAATCAAACAACAGTTGAGGTAAGAGCAAGACCAAGAACCTAAGATTTGAAGAGACCAGGGTCAGAGTTCAGAGAGAAAAACCCGAGAAATTAAATGTTTTAAATGCCTTAGCTATGGACATGTAGCTAGTCAATGCCCAAACCACCAAGTCATGACAATAAAGAGAGACAAGCCCTAGTTTGAAGTAGAAAGTTCGAGTGAAGGAGAGGAAGAAGTGGCAACCGATTAGATGCTGGAAGAATTTGAGGAAGATTAGGAAGTCGAGATACCCCTTGAGGGTGGAGCCGAGTATTGCTTTGTTGTTTGGCGATCTCTCAATACTTTTATGGCTAATGAAAATAAGCAAAGAGAGAGCCTCTTTCATACGAATTGTTGGATAAATGGCAAGCTATGTGCCGTGATCATTGACGGAGGGAGCTATACCAACATCATCACACAAGGGGTAACTAAAGCCATGAAATTGCCGACTCTTCCACACCCCAAGCCATGTAAGATTCACTAGCAAAACGAGAAAGGAGGATTACACGTTTCCAAGCAAGTCAAAGTGCCGATTACTATTAATGATAAGTATAGGGACGAGGTCATGTGTGATGTCCTCCCCATATATGCATCTTACATATTACTCGACCAACAGTGGCTATTTGACTTAAGGGTGTTACATGATGGGTATAGAAACACCTACATGTTTCAAAAGGACTAGAAGAAAGTTATATTGACACCTATGAGTCCTAAGAAAATGTAAGAAACCTAGGAAAAGGTTGCTAGATCTCTATAGTGGAAGTCCTTGATGATTTCTCGAACTCAATTTGCATGAGAGGTCAAGGCCAATGACTATATACTTCTCTTGGTCAGGAGACTCTTAGAGGTTAAAGAGGCCGAGAACTTACATGCCGAAGTGCAGCAGCTACTTCAAGAATTTGCTTACCTCTTCCTTATCGAGATGCCGAAAGGATTACCACCCTTGAGAGGAATTGAGCATTGCATTGATCTTCAACCTGGAGTAGCCTTGCCTAATTGACCCGCCTATAGACTCAATCTTGAATAAGGGGTTGAGCTGAAAAAGCAAGTTGATGAGTTAGTAGATCACGGATATGTCCATGAGAGCATGAGCCCATGTGCAGTCCTAGCCGTACTGTACCAAAGAAAGATGGATCATGGAGGATGTACATTGATAGCCGTACCATCAATAAGATTACTGTTAAGTACTAATACCTGATCCCACAGTTAGATGACATGCTCAATGAGTTGCATGGTGCATGCATCTTTGCAAAGATAGATCTAAAGAGTGGCTATTATCAAATATGAATGAGATCGGGAGATGAATGGAAAATAGCCTTTAAGACTCTAGATGGTCTATTTGAGTCGATGGTTATGCCGTTTGGTTTAACTAACTTGTCGAGTACATTCATGCGGCTCATGAATTATGTGCTCAGAACATTGATCAGCAAATGCATTATAGTCTAATTTGATGATATTCTGATCTACAGTACCAACCTTCTCATTCATGTCGAACATTTGAGATTGGTGTTTAACATACTCCCTATAGAGAAATTATTCGACAACCTAAAGAAATGCGCATTCTATCAAAGCGAGGTTGTATTCCTCGAATATGTCATTTTAAGGAGTAGAGCTTAAGTTGATGAGGAAAAGGTCAGAGCTATTAATGAGTGGCCTACGCCGACTAGTGCAACCGAGGTCAAGAGCTTCCATAGCCTAGCCTCATTCTACCGAAGATTTATCCAAAACTTCAGCTCCATAATTACGCCATTAACTAAATTGGCCAAGAAGAACGTAGAGTTTAAATGGACAGAAAAGGCTTAGAGGAGTTTTGAAAATGTGAAGTCTAAGTTGACGTCTGCTCCAATACTTGCCCTACCAAATTTTGAGAAGGATTTTAAGGTTAAATGTGATGCGTCTAGTGTTACCATGGGTGTTGTCCTTTTGCAGGAGCGTCGACCCATTACTTACTTCAACGAAAAACTCCGAGGTGCTTCCTTGAATTACTCAACCTACAACAAGGAGTTCTATGCCTTTGTTCGTACACTTCATAACTAGCAACATTATCTATTGCTAAGAGAATTCATCATCCCTTTGAATCATGAATCTCTCAAGCATTTTCACAGGCAGTAGAAGCTTTCTCAGCATCATGCTAAGTGGGTTGAGTTCTTAAAGACCTTTTGCTATGTCATCAGGTATAAGAAAGAAAGCACCAACACAATGGCTGATGCGCTTTCTCGCCGTCATACCCTCATTACGACGTTGCAAGATAAAGAGCTTGGATTTGGCACTTTACCTAATCAATATGAACATGACCTACATTTTGGGTCTTTAGTAGCCAAGTGCAGTGATAGAGGAGCTATGGATAGAATCTACTTAAATGAGGGGTTCTTAATGAAGGGAAAACAGATTTGCATATCGAGTGTTTCTGTAAGGGAGCTACTAATTTGAGAAGCTCACGCTGGGGGTCTGGTTGGCCATTTTAGGGAAAATAGGACGATTAAGATATTGAAAGAGCACTTTTACTAGCTTAGGATGATAAGGGATATCCACCAAATACTTGAGAGGTGCAAGGTGTGTAAGTATGCAAAAGGGAAGAAAGAACCCTATGGAGAATACACACCCCTACCAATTCTCAAGCGACTATAGATCGATCTAAGCATGGATTTCATGCTCGACCTTCCCCACATGCTGTGAAGAGACGATTCAATTATGGTGGTGGTTGATCGGTTCAATAAAATGGGCCACTTCATCCCCTACCACAAAACTAATGATGCTTTATTCATCGCTAATCTCTTTTTTTAAGAAATTGTGCAACTGCATGGAGTGCTACGGAATATTATGTCCAACCGTGATTCCAAATTTAGGAGCTTCTTTTAGAAGACCTTATGGAGGAAACTCAGCATTAAGCTCCTATTCAAAACCTCGTGCCACCCCTAGACAAACGGCCAAACTGAAGTAGTTAACAAAACCATTGGTAATCTCCTGCACACCACTGTTGGAAAGAACTCTTGTGACTAGGATTTATGCTTAACCATCATTGAATTTGCCTACAATCGCTCTACTCACAGCTCTACTGGAAATCACCATTTGAGGTTGTTTATGGACTTAACTCGAGCTAACCCTTGGACTTGGTTAACAGTCCAACTACACAAGGGGAGAGTTAATCCAACTTGTAGCGTACCGAGGAATTTCACAAGCTACATCAAAGTATTGCTGAGCAACTGGCCAAAATTGTGGCTCGATAGAAGGAATTGGGAAGCCACGAAAGGTAATGAATCGTTTATACCCTTAAGGACTTTATATGGATCTATCATAGCAAGGAACACTTCCCTAGTAAGAGGACGAACAAACTATCTCCTATAGTGGATAGTCCCTATAGGATCTTGAGGCACATTAATGATAATGCCTACACGATTAAGCTACCTAAAGGTCTCGACGTATCTACCACATTCAACATTACTGACTTAACTCCATACGTGCCCAAAGATGACAAAAACCAAGATCTAAGGGCAAATCTTCAACAACCCCAAGGAACTGATAAACTGTCGACCAATGGTCCCACTACTCATGTACGGCTCCGAGGACTCTAATCCCTCACCCAGCGAATTCTCTCTTGGCAACCTACAAATGACGAGAAAGTTTACGCTGAAGGAATATGGCTGAACTCCTTAAGCTCTCTTAATTGTCGTACATTGATCTATACACTTGATAGTAATGATGCCGACCATTCCCTTGCCAAGTAATCCGACCAAACATTACCGAGAAGTTCTTACTGAGTGACGAGAGACTCACTTAAACGACTAAATAGTTTTCTCTCAGCATGCCGCCATCTCTCTCGTCTTAACCTTTTATTGCCGCAACATTTTGACCCATTTCACCTGCTGTACTCAAAGAATATTCGTACAGGACTAATGTTGCACTACCACTTATCCACCTTATGTGATATTGTACTATTTTTCCATTTTTGGTATTTTGTCTTTTTTACTCTTTTTGGTATGTACTAGAAATCCCCTTTTTGTACATACTTGCTTGTTATTTCATTATTTATAATACCGCCTTAGAAACTTACTATAAATAGTCATTTTCTTTTGTAAGCCGCAAATAACTTACATGTTAATATTGAATATTCTGTTCTTGTGAGACATCCCTCTCCAAGTCCATATTTCATACACTCTTATCTAATCTTGCTGAGTAGCTCAGGATTAGTGGCAGGTGGACCTTGACATCAACTTGTACGTTATATCAAGTGTGGTGTTAAGTCGTGTTGTGTTCGTTAGTGATTCATGTCCTCCGAGCAACTCTAAGTCAACTACTCTTGTTTTGTTGTGGACTATTTCTCTCTAATTTTCTTTCATATCTCAACGGACCCATTTCAATTCAAATCCGCCTCACTAAGTCCTAGTGATAATTGAGCTCCTAGGCATACCAGAAACCCTACATTGAGTTAGGCTTTATATCTTGGGCCCAATTTAGTCCATCTTAATTTAGCTCAATATATAGGCTAACCTATTTAATAAATCATAAGTCTATTTAGCCCAATATAAATTAGATAAAAAAATCCTCTTTATGTTGGACTTGACTAAAAAATATTTTAATGAAGCTTAACTATTTAAGACTAGGAATTTATTAAATTGATTGTACATCTTTATTGTCCAATCTGACGCTAAGCAACTCAACTCGACACCTTATATTTTTGATTTTTCTTTTTTTTATTTTATTATATTTTTTATTAATTTTTTATTTTCTTTCAATTCAATTTTTTCATTTTTATTTTTATTTTTTTTAAACCTAGCTCAAAAGTAAAAAGAGACTGAAATTAAAATAAACGGAAGCAAAAATAAGATATCTACAGTTATCTATTTTTGTAGTGAAGTTTGTAAAAACTTTACTACAATGACAAAAGAGACATTCTCATTTTTGCTTGGTCCTTGCTTGAATTGATAAGGTAAGGACTTTGAATGTTAGACAAATAGGGTCCTAACTCAAAAGTTCGAGTATCTTTAAAAGGATAGATCTCTTTAAGGATCTATTGCTTGAAAGGATAGATCTTTTGAAGGCAAGATGAGATGACATTTTATTAAAAACAAAATAAGACAGCACTCTCATGAGCATGCAATCTTTCAAATGATTAGATTAAATAGGATAGCGCTCCTTTTAGCAAGCGATCCAACTAAGAATAAAACAATGCTCCTATAAGCAAATAATCTTAGAAAGGACTAGATAGCGCTCTAACAAGAAAGCAATCTAATAGGGAATAGGACAGCACTCTTTTGAGTAAGCAATCCTAGAAAGGACTGGATAGTGTTACTTTGAGCAAGCAATCCAACTAAGGATAGGACAGCGCCCCTTTGAGTAAGTGATCCAACTAAGGATAAGACAATTCTCCTTTGAGCAAGCAATCTAATTAAGAATAGGACAGTACTCTTTTGAACAATCGATCCTAGAAAGGATTAGACAACGCTCCACTAAGCAAACAATCTAACAAGGAATAAGATGACGATCCTTTGAGAAAGCGATCCTAAAAAAGACTAGATGGTGCTCAAATGAGTAAGTGATCCAAGGTTGCTATATGAAATGGACAACGCACTAAAGGATAAGCAATCCATGAATTTCAAGGACTTTGATGAGTTTTGACAAAATGATCTAAAACTTGAGTTTAAGGATTTTGATGATTCTTTGAAAATTTTAATTTTTTCTTTTTAAGAAATCTCTCTTGACAATTTTTGAAAAAGGTTCCATTTCTCTTTTGAAAACTTTTTTCTTTTTTCTTCTTTTTTTTCAAGAAATTCAAGAAAACACTCTTTGATGGACAATTGTGTTGCTAACAAGTAAGAAAGTTTCAAAAACTAAAGATCACAAATAAGGGATAAGCTTGCCCCTTGCCCATTACTCATTGATCACTCATTCTTTCAGTCTTGTTTCCTATAGCATAATTCATGATCTCTGAACATTTTAGAAGCATTAATTTCAAGCTTAAGATAAATGATTGTTCATGTTTTTAAGAAAGCACTCAATTGTTCTTTAATTTTCCACTAAGGGGATAGATATCATTACTTGAAATGTTCAATCTAAGTGGACTTCTTTGCATTCTCATAGGCTTGATTTCACTCTCAACATCAATTCCAAAAATTATAGTCCATATTGTAAATGTTACACTCTAGTCAATCAATTAGGTCTTTCTTGAGTTTGCAATGTAAGGCTTTTGATCAATGGTTTAAGCAAATGGATATCAATGCACTTCGACCAATTTTGAAGAAATCATATATAATCTGACTTAAGTTTACAAGCTAAGCATCTAAGAGAAACTAATAACGGGCTTGCCACAGTTTCATGAGCAAACTTTGGTTAAGATAAATCAATTTCTTTAGTCAAAAGAGTTCCATTAAGGGTGGTATAGAGGGTGAAATCATAAAAAGAAGGCTTAGGAATTTAAAATATTTAGCCTTTGGATACCATCACAAAGTTCGGACCTTTGGCAATTTGGCTCATGCTTGAAGGTAATCACCTTGCTAATATTTTCTTCTTCTTCTTTTTTCTTTTTTCTTTCTTTTTCTTTTATTTTTTCTCTTTTTTTCCTTCTCTTCTTTTTTCTTTTTTTAGTTACGGTGGTTACCTTCCATTGTTAAGTTTTCACTTGATGGGATTCAAAGCCCTAAAACCAAAGGTTTAAAGAGTATAAGCTTAGGAGAAGTGTATATGGCTTTGGAGTGTTTAGAAAAATCCATGGGCTTAAGGTGTTTAAATGAGTGTATAAGCTTGAGTGAGATGTATATGGTTTGAAACTCTTTTTTATCCTAAAGAAATTGAATTATCTATGACAATATTTTCTCATGAATTAGCACAACTAAGGCAAGCACGAGTTATTTTACTCCTTTTCTCCAGATTAATGACCCCAATTGTCACGAACTGAGGACGGCCTAGTCGTGGCAGACGCCGTATACTATACAAAGAACCCCTGATTGGTTACCCTTCCAATCAAGAATTCTTTACACAATATACAAGGCTCTACAACCACTAGTTTCCAAAGATCATCCAGACTCACATGATATCATTACACAAATATATTTATATAAAATTTAAGTTACAAAGCTTATATTACACAACATTTAAGTATGTCTAGGTCTAATATAATAAGATAAACAAAAGTACATAAGTAGAAGTCTACATAAACTGTTCTCTCAGTACACATAGCAGCTCGCTCTTGCCTAAATCCCCAGGCTAACCTGTGGCATTCCTCGCCCTGTCTCTACGAACAGGCTATCCTGCAACAAAAGTCTAAAGAGGTGTAAGCCTAAGCTTAGTGAGCAAAACCCTCAGCCACACCACAAGCAAGTTATAAATACATTATATTCAAGCATATGAATGAATGATCAACCAGAATGCCAAACAATACGTATAATTAACTAGTTCATATACGTAACTCAGATTTAACGCCCTCCGAAGTCAGGGTTGGAGTATACACGGCACCAATCAGATCCGGGTATTATACTAGAACTTACTTTATTACAGAACCCCACGTTCCGTACTTATATCAAATAATTCTTTTATTTTCAGAAAACCCAAGTTCTAGTATAATTGTGAGTGGGACCCCGCAGTCCACACTCACCCCTAAACGGAGGCCTCTAGACTTGACCCTTAGCCAGGCGGTTGGCGCCTCCAACGCCTAGTATTCCCGCGGGCCAAGGTAAGGTCATTTTGTACGAGTGCACCGTACAGAACCAAATAAATGAATAATATCAACCCCCGAATGGCCTCTCTTTACCTCCGTGTGATGTGACGGCCGGAATAGTATCCATGCTATGCATGTTAATGCATGTTTCAATTTCTTTTT
The DNA here is from genome assembly GCA_024138015.1 of Lumnitzera littorea. NCBI lineage: Eukaryota > Viridiplantae > Streptophyta > Magnoliopsida > Myrtales > Combretaceae > Lumnitzera > Lumnitzera littorea. Next base: position 35,773,761 of record JAMXBB010000008.1, read on the forward strand.
ATAGGCCGAGTATAATTAGGTTCAAATTATGCTATGATCATCCAATTGTGCACACAATCATTTTCTATACTACCATGCAACAAACATAGCATTATCAATATTTAAGATAAGTTCACGATTCAAGACATACCGGCATACACAAGCGTTTCCCAAACCCCACACAATCATCAATTAACAATAATATTTAAGTCCACTATCTACAATCACAAAACAAGCATGGAATCATTAGATAAATACTCACTCGACCATGGCGATTTGCCCTAATCGTAGTAGTCGATTGGAAGGTCCTCACGCTCCTCAGAGTCACCTGATCATTACGATTTGATAAGACTAGTAAGTAACTAATTTAACTAATACTTCTAAACATTTAATTACCTAATCTACTTAGACTATTATCAACTTTTACCCGGTTAAACTTTATTATTAATCGTATATAACTTTTTCGTTTTATTTCTGATATTTATGAATTTATAGTCGTTTTTCATCGTTTTCGGACGTATATTCATACGGTAATGTTTGTTTTGGACGTTAAGACCCCTATTTTATATTATGAACTAATTTTATAGAAATTTTTAGCTATAATACTTAAGTATTGCTATTACTTATATTTATAACCTTTATTCCTTAAATTCTTATAATTAAGGGATTTACTTTATCATTACTAATTCATGTACCGATTTAGGTATAATCTAGTTTACAAGGTGTATTAGGATTTACTAATTTTAGTATCTAATTACCTACATTTTCTTATTTTTCTCATTTTCTAAACTTATGCTTATGTCATTGCTTACATCATCTTTCCTTTATGTCATTGCTTATGTCATCTTTTCTTTATGTCCTCATATGCTTATGTCATCATCTACCTCATCATTTGATTACATAAGCATTACATCATGCTTATGTCACATGTACATGTCTTATGTACATTTATTTCTTACTTTATACTTATATACATATGCCTTATACTTATACTTATGTACATATACCTTATACATACATATACTTATACATCTACATATACTTATACCGTATTTATACATGTATACCTACTCATATACCTATACGGTTGGATACGTATTTTTATACTAAAAATTCGTATGCCAAAGTTTTCCTTAAGAAAATCCTCTCAATTTCATCCCTTTTATAGTTCTATGTATGTATTTAGTATAGTATATACATATATAGTTAGATATGGTCTTAAGTTAGGTTATGTACATAATACATACTTATGTATAAGGGTTTATATACTTGTATTCCTTTAGTATTTCTTTATGTATACATATCTAAGAGTACATACACATGTATTTCTTCCATTTCTTTCATGATTCTTCATTTTCTATGCTTAAAGATGGAAACTTTGTTTTCTTCTCTTCAAGACTTCACTAAACACCTAACTACTTACCTAATCTACTTAATTAACTAACTAATGAATAACATAAAGTAACATAAAACAACTTAAGAACATACCTTTAATTTGTTGAACTTTAAGGAGACAAAAGGGAAAGGAATGAAAGTGAAAGAGGGGAGGGATGTTCACGGCATGAAATGGAGGATTTTCTTTTGTTTCTTTTGTTTTGTTTCAATTATGGAAGACAACAAATGGTGGGGCCTAAGGAGCAAAATTGTGGACGGCAACAATTGCAAGAAGAGGAAAGAAAAATCAAAATGAAAAGAAAAGAAAATCATCATTAAGTTACTAAGATATTTTCCTTATCTCTTAAAACTTTTGACTTTTCAAAATGTTGACTTTAGTCAACATTTGTTGACTTGGTCAACCCTTTGACTTTGGTCAACATGCATTACCTTAGTCAACATTCCTTAAGTATGTTTAATTTTGTGCACATAATGTAGTAATTAAGGGAAATTAGAGGAAAAATGAAGGAAATGATGGGAAATGAGATATTTGATGAATTGATTTGTAAACATTGTTAATGAGATCTTACTTTAGGTCTTTATAGCCTATATATCTCATTTGATAAACTACTTTGAATAACAAATGCAAAAAGTACCAATTTAAGCGTTAAGGTTCACTACATAAACCTAATCTTCAACTATTACCCTAACTCTAAGTGAAACTATCTTAATCACTTACTTAAGAAGTGAATATAATCTATGACTCATTATCTTAATTTCTAATAGATTACCTAAGGATTCAAAGCATATAAGTATGAATAAGGGTCATCTCTAACCCTTTACTAGTGAATTGGACAAAAGGATAAGCATTATATTATCAATTAGGGTTTTAGGGTATATCATGTTGGATTAGTGCACATGTGTCTTTAAAACAATCATTTTTAGGGTTTCTATCACTTTTGAATAAAATCTTTAGCATTTAGAAACATTTAGGGTAGAAAAATTCTTTACGCGATTGAGTAATTCTTTTAGGGTTTTCACTTCCATTAGCCTTGTCGACTCCTAAATTATCTAACATAGTCGAGTCTCTAACAAAAACTAGGTTGATAATTTTAAGGGTTTACACCAACCTCCTGATTGCTCTAGTGTAGGGTGGTTCTTAGCAAGGCTAATTTTAAGAAAAATTTCCCAAAAGACTCAAATGGGTTTATAAGGGATGACTATATTTAGGGATGATGAAATGAATGCCTAATATTATTTTGACACATGTGCCTACTTTAAGATAGACCTCCTTTAAGGAATGAGCCTAAGTACTCACATTATGTCACTCAACTCTCATGTATTTAAGGTTAGTGTTTAGGACATGGGTTACCTCTTTTCATCCTAAACCTTTCAAGTAATGTGTTACCATTCCCTTAGGTAGAAAATTTTAAGTCCCGAGTTCAAATTTACTTTATCCATTTTCACTTACCCTGGATCTACATAAAGTGTTTCATTTAGTAAAGGGTCAATGATATGCCCCTATTAAGCTAAAGACAAAAATGTACAAGAACACTTTGTTCAAATAACTCACCTATTACAAACTTCAAAGTGAAAGGTTAATGTGACGAGAAATAAATGCAGGAATTAAAACTCTTTTCTACTTCTTGGCCCCATTTTTATCACTCCTTTAAACTTAGCCCATTTAGTTGAATTGATGTCTTAGAGATATGCTCAATTGCTTTAAATGGTAAGCCACCTTGTTAGACAATAGTAGTAGGCCTTCAATGTCTAATGATGGAGGTTGTCCATTTGATGCTTCTTCAAAACCTAAGGAAGTAATACTACTACCAATTAACCCATTAGCTTCTAGAAAGTTAGATTGGATAATCTTAGCATCAATTAAATCTTGCACCTTATGCTTCAATTTCTAGCAGTTCTCTATAGTATGCTGCACTTGGCCCATATAGTATTCATACCATTTACTAAAGTCATAATCCTTCACCCTATACTTCTTTGCTTGGTTTTCACATGCAAGCAACTCTACATCTCTCAATTGTTCAAACACTTGGGTCATTAGAATCTTGAACTGTGTAACTCACTTACTCTTATTATAGACGGGCTTATCTTAATCCTAGGCTTTCCCAATTGATGCATGTATTCCTGACATACTTTCCTTAAATCATCCTCATGCTTGGGCTGTGATGTTTTACCTGTAATGAGATGTAAGTATTTGAGTTGCTTAAGCATATAACCTATTACCATTTTGCACCAGTGAGTCTTTCTTCTAACACTATTATCTTTTCCACTAAAACTACAATCCTTTTTTCTAAACCCTAATAGTGACATGCCCCCTAGGCTTAACCATTCTAATCTATCTCTAGCAACTTTTCCAAACCTTATATCATGTTGATGGTAGGTTCATGAACCTACAACTCTTTAAACTCGTCTACTTGAGATGATGTGTCAATAGGCCGTTGAGCTTAGGTATAGGCCATGGTCTCAACCTGCTTCATATACTTACTCAAAACCTGTTCTACTACAACTATTCTCTATTCAAGAGCTTCAAACATCTTGTTTTTTAAAACAAGCAATTATAGGCTTTAGGTTTGGCCAAATCACTTAAAAAGAAATCTTTCAAAGCTTACAAAAATCCCCTCTTATTAGCAACACTACATTTCCTCTCTTTTTTCAAAAAAATCAAGTTTTTAATTTTGAAAACCTTTCTTTCTTTTTTTTTTTTTTTTTTGAAAGCTTTTATTGAAAAAGTCAATGTTGATTTTATGTTATAGAAACCTAATACTAACATTGACGAATCTAAAAAAATTTGGAAACATTAGGACTACGACTAAGGACATAGGATAACATAAGGGTGATATAGAGAAGTAAAAATTATTTTATGATGAGAAATTTATTAAAAGATGACATAAAGGTAACAACTCATAGGGAAAGCTCTATTAAGACCATGACAACTTAATAGATAAACACGAAGAATGAGAACTTAGACATTTACAAAATTGATGACTTTGAGATGGGAAATAGTTTACAATGGGAAATAGTTTACAATGGAAATTCGATGGTTAAATCTTTTTTTTTTTTTTGTATTTTGTTAGGTTTGAACAATATAGTACATGTAGAGCATTGTAATAGAAATCAACTAAATAAATAATTATCATCAAACATCTTTTTGAAATTTATTTTTCAAAAAATTTTATTGGAAAGCCTTAAAAAATGATAGGTTCATAATAATCTTTACTACAATTAATTTCCATAATTATATACCCCTAAAAAAAAACTTTACAAGTTGATACTGAGTTTTTCTTTTCTTTTTTTTTACCATTGGCACATTATAGTATAAGGGAACTATTAATGATTTCATGCTTTCTATATTAAATGTTATGTTATACGACCTATTACTCATGAAATAAAACAAAATCCACATAACTCACATATATTATATACAGACAAATGTGTAAAATATAAAATAAATGTGATACGATATACTACAAATACATGCAGTGCAATGGGGTTGACCATTAATAAACTATAGGAATAGAATTATTATAAACCAATGATCAATATTCATGTAAACTTACATATATAAGTGTGTGAATTTCTAAAATTTTTTTTCTTTTTCTTTTTTGAAAATAAAGATCATGTACACTTATATATATAAGTATATTAAATTTTGAAAATAAGGCCCAATTAGTCGCAAGTTATAATAACTCTTTTCTAGCTCCTATAATTTAAAAATTACTAACCCCTTTTTATTTCACAATAATACAGTAGGGTAGAATATATGGGTCTCAAACTCTGTAGACTTTAGTACTCCTAAGGAAATACCTAATGGGCCACATCCAAGCATGAGTAGGCTATCTTTGCCAGGCGAGAGTAAAAACTTCATTGACCTAAGGGTTACATAATAGTAGCCTGTCCTAGGTTCTTAAGGTGGCCCAAGTCCAATCACATCTAAACATACAAATAATAAAAAAATAAAAGTTTCCCCCAAATTCCCTAAGATAGGCCCAATGAGCCAGGCTTTTCCTAGTAGGCCTACATTACTAAAAATTGGTTAGTATAACCATATTACAATATTAAATAAAAAAAAATAAGGAAAAAAAAAGCCCATTAATTAAATTTTTAATTTTTACATGGCTAGCTCACTAGTGATCCTCAATAAAGTCACCAATTCTATTGAGCATTATTTCGGTTTTCTTTAATTTAACCAATAATAAGTACAGCCTACTTAATATAAGTTACTCGACATAAAATTAAGGAAAAACATTTTTCTTTAAAAATGTTTTAAAAAATATTTAAATAAAAAAAAAAAGAATTGTAGTCACCAATTAGTTAAATTGGTAAGAAATGAAACTAAGGTTTTCAAGTGGGAAAACCCTAATTTAGCCACTAGTTTGCAAATATTTTTTAAAAAATTACTTTTTTAGAAAATTTAACCAAAAAATCTAAATTCAGAAGCTAACCTATTAAGACTAAGTCACCATGTAAAAAGAAGAAAAAATTAATGAGCTTTTGTTTTTTATGATTTTTCTAAAAATGCTAAAATATGTACAAATATACAAAAATGTAATCAAGATGAATTTTTTATTATTTTTTTTATTATGGATTTTCAAAAAAAAATTATATTTTTTTATTGTTACCTCAAAAGTGCTTATGTAGTTACTAATCAAGATTAAATTAACGTACTTCTTTTTTTAAAAAAGATTTAGAGGGTTAATTCTTTTTAAATTGAAAATTGAGCTAGGTTTACATTTTTTATCCAAATTTTTTTTATTATAAAAATCCTAAAAAAACCTAATTTTTATTTCCAATTAAAAAAAAAACTAAAGAATTAATTTTTAAAAAGATTTTAAGTTAGTTTTTTTTTTTTTTTGGAAAAAACTGCTACATGACAAAACTTAAAAAAATCCTAAAACACCTAAATGAAAATAAATAAATAAATAAATAAAAGATGCAAGTTTTATGAATTATGCTAATATAAAATTATCATAGAAAATTATAAAAAATTACAATTAGTATTAACAATATGCCTAACCATGTAAAAAATATCTAAATCATAGAAAAGATACATAAACTATGAAAAAGATGCCTAAGCAATGGATAAGATGTCTAATTATAAAAAAAAAAAAAAATACCTAAACCATGGAAAAGATATTTAAACTATAGATAAAATGCTTAAACTATGGAAAAGATGTCTAAACTATAAATGAGATACCTAAACATAGAAAAGATCCATAAACTATAGATAAGATGCCTAAAAATGGAAAATATGCCAATTGAAGATTTTTTATTTTATTAAAACTAAATAAGTGACAAAACTATTTTTTTATTCTTGAAAAATTCCTAAAAGCCTAAAAATGCAACTTTATAACAACTTGCTAAAATATGCAGTTTTCATGCAAATGTGATACTTCTAAAAATGCAATATTTATGCAAATATTTTATCTCGTTTTATGAAATAAAAGGCATCACTCATAACTTTTCCGTGCCCTATACTCCACAACAAAATGAAGTAGTTGAACACAAAAACAGAACTATCTAAGAAACAATGAAAACTCTTTTTAATGAAAATAATATAGCAAATCATTTCTAGGTAGAAGTAGCTTCAACAGCTTATTATATTATAAATTGTGTATATGTAAAACCCTTGACAAATAAAACTGCTTATGAGATTTACAAAAGAAGAAAACCTACTATTTCATATTTTTACACCTTTAGTTGCAAGTGTTTTGTAAATAAAATAGGAAAAAGTTTAAAGAAAATTTAAAGAGGGCGCTAATAAAGCCATCTTTCTAGGCTACTCTCTAAACTCGAAAGCATACCAAGTATACAATAAAGAAACAAAAGTGGCAGAAGAATCAATAAATGTCAAATTTATTAAAGAAACGGACCATGAAGAATCGGACGATGAAACTCCAATTGTCTTAAATAAAAAGAATACATTACATCTTGATTTAGAAGAAGGAAAGATAGAAGCTCCTTTAGACGAAACAACAGAAGCTTCAAGGATGCTTGTATCCAAAACAAAACTTGAATCAGAAGGTTCTTCAGAAACTAATACCAAGTTTGTAGAGATACGATCAGAAGGTGAGTTAGAAGGTTCTAAATATTTTCATACTCCACCATCATTTCTTAAATTTAAAATTGATCATCTTCCAAAACTTATAATTGTAATGTTAAATCTAAAATAAGAACAAGATCGAGCTTATAAAACTTTGAAAATCATTTTGCCCTAATATTTGAAGTAGAACCTCATTCAGTTGATGAGGCTTTAAATGATAATAATTAGATCTTAATAATGCAAAAAGAATTCGGTCAATTTCAAAGAAATCAGGTTTGGAGCTTAGTTCAAAGACCTAAAAATAAGTCAATCATTAGTAATAAATAGGTTTTTAAGAATAAGCTAGATGAACATGAAACATAATAAGAAACAAAGCACATTTAAGGCTAAAGGTTACTCTCTGGAAGAAGGAATAGACTATGATGAAACCTATGCTCTTATTGCTAGATTGGAAACTATAAGATTATTACTTGCATTTGCATGTTTGAAAAATTTTAAGCTATATTAGATGGATGTGAAATGTGCTTTTCTAAATGGCTTTATAAAAGAAGTATATGTTGATCAATCTCCTAAATTTGAAGATCCCTTGAAATCAAATCATGTATATAAGTTAAAAAAGGCTTTGTATGGACTTAAATAAGCTCCTCATACTTGATACAAAAGACTAAGTCAATTCTTAATTAAAAATTACTTTTAAAGGCGAAAAGTAGATACTACACTTTTCATAAAACATCATGGAAAATATATGTTAGTTATACAAATTTATGTTGATGATATTGTTTTTAATGCAACTAATGAAAAATATTGCCAAGAGTTTTTAAGATTGATGCAGGTAAAATTTGAGATGTTACTTGTGGGAGAATTAAACTTTTTCTTAGGATTACAAATCAAACAATCAGATAATGAAATATTTATTCACCAAGAGAAGTACACTAGGTAGATATTGAAGAAATTTGGTTTTGTGAATACCAAGGATTTTTGAACTCCTATGAGTATCTCAACAAAGCTTAACATTACAGGTAATGGTAAAAAGGTAAACAAAAAGCTATTGTGAATTTAATTAGATCTTTACTATATCTAATTACTTCACGCCCTGATATTCTATTTAGTACTTGTGTGTATATTAGATTTCAAAGTTCACCAATAGAAACACACTTAACTGCAGTTAAAAAGATCTTTAAATATATAAAAAGCATTACAAAATTAGGAATTTGGTATCCTAAGAGTCAAAATTTTGATCTCATAGGATATTCAAATGCTGATTATGAAGGTTGTAAAGTGGATAGGAAGAGCACTTCAGGAACTTGTCGGTTCTTAGGAGATAAGTTAGTTTCTTAGTCTTCTAAGAAACAAAATCCTATTGCTCTTTCAATTGCAAAAGCTGAATGTGTATCTATTGGAAATTGTTGTGCACAGATACTTTAGTTAGAACAACAATTGAATGACTATAGGATAAGTTATAAGAGTATAGCCATAAAATATGATGATACTAGTGCTATTAATTTAACAAAAATCTAATTCATCACTCAAGGTCAAAACATATAGAAGTAAGGCACCATTTCATTCGTGTTCATGTAGCAAATAATGATGTGAGAGTTAATTTTATTCCAACTGAATATCAATTTACTGATATATTTACAAAGCCCTTAGATAAATTAAGGTTTGAATTTATTTGTAATGAAATTCGTGTGTGTAATCCTTTTTGTTAGAATAAAGATCATTTTATTAATTTCCCTTATTTTACTTTGAACACGTGCATTTTTTTTCTTTTTCTTTTTCTTTTTCCTGTTTGTTGCACACAAAAAGGAGTAGGTCTTGGCATGTTTGTAGTAAGTCCTTAAACTCCTAAGTAGTAAGTCTATTAAATCAGCCCACATTCTTACGAATAAGGACCATCAAGACTAGCAGTTCATTTCTTTCCAATGTATAAAAGCCCTTGTTGTTTTTCTTCTTTTCATTTCATCAGGTTCTTCACATTTCCTTCTCATGTTTATTTTTGTTTTCCCTTTACCCAAAATTGTGGCTCTTACAAAATCAACTCGAATTGCTACAAAGGGGATTAAATCCAAAGTCTAAAACAATCCCAATAATCCTATTATTCTTGATGAACAAGAAACCAACACTACCATCCCTAGATCCTCAACCTAATCTACCCTCTAAAACACGTCAAGATTCATCTAAATAAACCCTAAACCTAGAACTTTGTGATGAACCAAGGGAAGAAACTACTCAGGAAGTGAATCACAAGAATGGTTCTGAGGTACATTCCTCATAACCATTTTAGGAAGTTAATCAGAAGAATACTTAGGATGTGCAAGACTCTAGCTCATCTGAAAAAATTGCGGAACCTGAAGGCTCTAATCCTATAGACAAGCCATCTGAAGGAAAGTCTGAAAGAGATCTTCCTAAATGACCCCATATACCAAAACCAAAGAAAACTCCATGAAAGTCTAAAGTTACTACTCCAATAAAGAAGACTTCAAAATCTTCTAAAGATGTGCAAAGGTCACCGGAAGTAATGACTTCAATTCCCTCTTCTAAGTCAAAAGACAAACCCAAGAAAAGATATACACTAAAAGGTAAAAATCTATCTATCTTGATTCCTTTTATTTAGATTTAGAATTCTTTGAAAAGAATGGTTTTTACTGGAAGGAGTATTTGGATGGGTTAGGTCTAAATGGTTTGGTTGATATGAGAGGAATTATATATGGAGAACTTGTAAATGAGTTTTACAGAAAACTTGATAACAAGAATCAAGAAGTGTGGAAATTAGTTGTACTAGGCCAAAAAATTGAAATAACAAAGAAGGATATTCTGAAATACTTTGGCATTAAGCAAACACAAGAAGATGAGAACTTAGTACAAATGACTAAGGAAAATATGTTCACAAAGTTAAATGATGGAGTAAAGTTAGGTATAGGGAGAGATATTTTCAGCACTAAATTTTAGCTATTAATTAGAATTATACATAAATTTATCAACACATTTGTGTTACCTAAAAGGGGTAATGCAACATCTGTAACAAGAGAAGATGCACTGGTTATTCTAGTAATGCTAGGGAAGAAACAAGTGGATGTTGTGAAACTTGTAATGAGATATAAATGGCAGCATTTGGATATTCAACCATATGGGAATTTATTGATGACTCTCTTTAATTTCAAGAAATTAAAAATACTAGGTAAAGTAACTTGTCCTTTCTATCCTATTAAACCAGGAGAAAGAATTTTTAAACAAATGGGGATTTATGTAAGTAACAAACTTTGGCATTTACATAACAGAGGCATTTTTATTCACCCTTTAAGTCTTAGAAAAAGGGTAATCATAATTGAAGCGAAGAACAATGAAGAGAAAAGGAACCTACTAAGAAGGAACCATAAAGGAAAGGAAAATTAGTAAGAAGATTAGGTGGGATAGCATTCGGGGAAGCACTTGGGTCAACTTTAAATAGTGATTCAAAAAGTATAGAGTTACAATCTGTTCACTCCAAACAAAGAGAAAGCTCAACTTTTGTTAAACAACTTTCTAAAGGAATTAAGGAAGTTATAGGCAAGTTAGTCAAGGATCAAATTACAAGAATAAAGGATTTATTCAAAGCTTGGGTGAAAGAAACTATTACAGAATCCAATCTTAATGACCAAGCACATCCTGTTGATCTTCCTTCTAAACCCCCTAAGCAAACCTAACCAACTGAACCATCTGTTCTTATCTCAAATCTTCACCTCACACCAATTAAACCTCATTCCCTTATGGTTTCTACTTAGTTAATCAATCAAACTGATCCAACACCTATTCCAGTTTTCAACAAAACTCCTATCATCTCCCTACAATCTTCAGATCCTAAATTTCCAACACCTCAAATTGCTACTCCTATTCTGAACCCTGAAGATCAAACACCTCTAGAAGAAAACACAAAAACTCTTTCTGTTGCTTCCACCAAAGAAAACTCTACACAAGTTCTAACTTAAACCATACCTACATTTGACAAAGAACCAACCTCCTCTATGGCAACATCATCCAAAGCAAATCCTTCTCCTAGCAAAGCGCTTACAACATATTTTAGAAGATTTAAGCTTTGTGTTAGGAAGAAAACAAAAAAATCTAAGAAATGATTTTCTCTTTTTAGTATTTTAGTCTCAACTTTGTGTTAGGATCTTTTGTCTTATTCAAACTTTCTTATGATTTCCTTTATTTTCTAATGAACAGTCCTTCTATAGACTTGGTTATGTTCTTTTTATTATTCAATAAAGTCTTTTCATTCTACACATTCTATTTGTTTATAAAAAAAAATAGGGAGAGTTAATCAATGATCTTTGATGATAATAAAAAAGGGAGAGAGAAAAACCAAAAACATATTTATTGTGTGATTGTGAGAAGTTTTCTTTTATTACTATTTGTTGGATATTAATTCTGTTTGATTTATGTTTTTGGTTCTATAGGAGTGTTTTTGTTATCATCAAAAAGGAGGAGAATGTTAGATATCTCTCATATATTTTGATGATAAGAAAAAGAGATGAATGCTAATAAATCATTAGGAATGCAAGTATTTAGAAGGGTACCTAGAAAGTTAAAAATTGCAAATTGAGTTATTTTCAAAAATTAATTCAAAAGGTCTAAATCATTTGAGAAAGAGATTAATTTGAAAATCTTTAGAAAATGTTTCAAAAACTTTTATAAGAAAAACTAGTACAGTACTTCAGAAACTTGTTCAAAGACTTCAAAGACTTCAAAGAAATGAAAACTGATACTCTTTAAAAGATTATTCAAATAGTTAGTCTAAAAGAATAATGTAGAAAATTAACTCATATCATATTCAAATTAAACAAGGCTTAGCTCCACTAGATTGAGTATATTAAGGAAATGCACTTAATCCCATTTCACTTATGATGGAATCAAAATCCATGGGGATTATTTTAAACCGAAGGTATCTTTGGATAAATCACAAGAAAATATCTAGCATTGAATATGGATAAGGTTGATTTCAAATTTTGTGGGCTTTCATTTTCCAGATTGAAGCTGATCTGAAAACTATGGATAAGCGTATCTTACTGTAAATTTTCAAATCTGAAGTTTATCTAAAAGTTGCTGATCAAGCATAGAGAATTAGATTTAAAATTCAAAATTACAGAGATCCTCTCCAAGATATCCTTGAATGATCTAGTCATTGAAAAAGAATAGACATAAGTTGAAGATAATTCTCATAATCTTCTAGCCGTTGGAAGACTCAAGTATAAAAGAAAAAAAAAATGATTCAAACTGACATAACACAAATCTTGAAGAAAAGAGATTACATATACTTAATAACGAAAGCTATTTTCTACTATCTGAAAGAGTATGGAATGTAGTTCAGATACTTCTCAAGAAAGTTGAACTAAAGCGGATTTTTCATCAATCATATTTGTGTTTCTATCCAAAATTCCTTGAGATTTATATTGTTATTCTCACTTATTTTCCTTGTAACAATTTGTTTATTGTTTGAAGAAGAGTAGAAATAGATTGTACTCTATAAGATCTGTATTAACCTAAATTATGGAAAAGTTGGGTGGGTAGAGCAAAGTATTGTGTAAGCTTATGTATGGCAAGTGTTTGTAAACTTCTCGTGATTTTGATTTAGTGGATTAAGTAGAACAACATTGGTGAAGTAAACCGAGTCCCCAATAATGGAGTTAGAAGAGAGTAGTAGGTAAAATACCGAAGCTCTATAAATGCTTAACCTAATATTCTCCTTCTTTATTTTTTTAATTTGCGTTATTAATTATTGTGCGTTGAATTATTAAAATACCATTGTTCACAAAATTAAGTTATTAAGAAGGGTAATCTATATTTATAATGAAAAAGTTTTAATAAAAAAAATTTTCAAAGATATCAATTCATACTCCAAACCTGCAAACACCACCCCCTCCCCCCCCCCCCCTCTCCCCCNAAATTATGGAAAAGTTGGGTGGGTAGAGCAAAGTATTGTGTAAGCTTATGTATGGCAAGTGTTTGTAAACTTCTCGTGATTTTGATTTAGTGGATTAAGTAGAACAACATTGGTGAAGTAAACCGAGTCCCCAATAATGGAGTTAGAAGAGAGTAGTAGGTAAAATACCGAAGCTCTATAAATGCTTAACCTAATATTCTCCTTCTTTATTTTTTTAATTTGCGTTATTAATTATTGTGCGTTGAATTATTAAAATACCATTGTTCACAAAATTAAGTTATTAAGAAGGGTAATCTATATTTATAATGAAAAAGTTTTAATAAAAAAAATTTTCAAAGATATCAATTCATACTCCAAACCTGCAAACACCACCCCCTCCCCCCCCTCCCCCCCCCCCCTACCCTACCCTACCCTACCCTACCCTCTATCTTATACAAGGCCAACAAAAATTCCTATAATACTTAGTGTGGATAGTGATCCTAAAACCTATGAAAAAGCTATGGCTTCTAAGGATGCAAACTTTTGGAAAAAGGTAATAAACAATGAGATGAAATCCTTATTATCTAATAACACTTAGATTCTAGTCAAGTTGCTTAAAGGATCTAAGGCAATTGATTGTAAGTGGGTATTTAAGTGAAAATATAATTCAGATGGTTCTTTGCATACCTTTAAAGCAAGCTTAGTAGCCAAAGAGTTTAAACAACAAGAAGGAATAAATTATTTTCATACTTATACTCCTATTACAAGAATGACTTAAATAAGAGTATTAATAGTTCTTGCATCCATTTTCAAACTTCACGTACATCAAATAGATGTTAAAATGGCCTTCCTAAATGGTGACCTTGATAAGAAAGTATATATGGAACAAGACTTTATGGTACTAAGAAATGAGAAAATGATTTGCAAACTAGTTAAATCCGTATATGGACTCAACCAAGCTCTAACATAATGGCATAAGAAATTTGATGCTATAATCTTGACAAATGGTCTCAAACATTATAATGCCATTAAATGTATTTACTCAAAATTCACAAGTGAATATGGCGTTATAATTTATCTATATGTTGATGATTTGTTAATATTTGAAACAAATAAGATTGTCATTAACAAAACCAAGAAATATCTTATGTCCAAATTTAAAGTGAAAGATTTGAATGAGGCAAATACAATATTAAGAATTAAAGTGATGAAGCATAGTAAGGGCATTGTGTTGAGTTAATCACACTACATAGAAAGGATTCTTGAAAAATTTAAACATTTAGTAAAGAATGAATGCAATACTCCTTGTGATTCTCAAGTAAAATTGGAAAAGAACACAAGAAGAGCAATAGCACAATTAAAATATGCTAGTGTCATGAGGAATCTAATGTATGCTTCACACTGTACTAAACCTAATATCGCATATACTGTACAAATTGTCAAGATATACTAGTAATCCTAGTACTGAGCATTGGTAAGCAATATCTAAAGTATTTAGTCACTTAAAGTAAACAATAAAATGTGGATTGTTTTATGGTTATTTTCACATAGTATTAAAAGGAGACTCAAATGTAAGTTAGATAACAAGTGCAAATGATAGAAATTCAACTTCCAGATGGATATTCAACTTAGGTGGTGGAGTAATAAGTTAGTCATCCAAGAAACAAACTCGTATAACTCGCTCTACAATAGAAGTTGAGTTTAAAGCACTTGCTTCAGCTGGAAAAGAAGTAAAATGGTTGAGAAACTTGTTAATTGAAATAGAAATTTGATCAAAACTCATTTTCGTTATTTCTATACTTTGTGATAGTGAAGCTACAAGGTCTTGAGGTTATAACAAAATTTAAAATGGGAAGTTTAGACATATAAGGCTGAGACATGAGTATATTAAAGAATCAATAAGTAATAGAATTATAACTATTACTTATATTAAAACCAATAATAACTTAGCAAATCCGTTGACAAAAAGATTGTCCAAAGATTTAGTGAAAAGTACATTTGCTAAGACAAGTCTCAAACTTGTATACTTAGTAAAGATGTGAACCTTATCGTACTCTAACACATTACTAATTTCAAGGTTCAAAGAGTAAAAACAAGTCATTACTAATTAAGTGTACTAAAAGTACTATTAGTCAAAAGACGGTGAGATACATGTAAATAAATATCTCTTGATGAATAGATTTTTGTCTTTAAAATTTTTTTTAAAAAAAATCTAAGTTAATTAGTTTGATAAAGTCCGCCTAATTAAACATAGGAGTAGTGATGCTCATAGCAAAAGTTTGAAGAAGTTTAATTTTGTAAATGTTCAATAAAATCGAGATAAGCACATGGTCATAACTACGCTACCATGAAACCCACTAATGGAATATGAAATGATTATGCGTATGAATTCTTCAGTTTTAACTTATACCATAAAAGTTCAAGATTATAAGCCACTTCTCACCTTATTATAACTTTGATAATCTACATTAAGGAATGGTTTCAATCTAAGGATACTATTCTTTATGCATAATTAGTGTGCAGTTTATATTTTAATAATCAGCGATCTAATAGGGGAATTTATAAATAAATTGCATGAGAGCCATAAATTTTCTATGGGAAGTGACTTCTATAGTGCCTCTAAGTCTATTTCATTTGTCAATCATATTTGTTTCCTAACAACATGTACATATGTAAGCTTCTTAATTGCAAATACTGTGTCTTTACGGTAGGAACAAAACTTATACTGTATTTGTAGTATTGGATCTTTGGAAATATAACGGACCACTTAGTTATTATCAACTAACGTGTGCCTCTATCTGAAAAAGTGTGAAGATTAGTTTTCATATTTATCTTCTATTTTATCTTTCAAATTGTTACCACATTCATGAGTGAGAGATAACTTCTCCATTCATACATGATGGTTTTGCTATAACTTTTATGGATTGTTCGCTTATTGTATAGTTAAAACTAAGTTGGACGATGAATCCCTAAGGCTTGTCACTTTTTACTTTGTATATCTAAGAAGCGTGACAAGTTCTGCCTCGAGAGATTAACTACGGTTTTGGCTTATCAGGTCAATAAACAACACTAAATACCCTCTCCTACTACCAATCACATCCACTTTATTGATATCTCGAACCACTAAACCTGCATCTTGGCCTAATGCACCGCTAAATCTCTTGGGAACAATGTTTTTCCGCAAACAATTAAACCATAAACTTACATCTTCCAGCAAGACTATCCAGTTCATCATCTGACTGTTGAACTCCTCATTCCATTAACTCGTATCCATTTCGCTATCGGATGATGATGAACTGGAGAATCTCGTCAAGGACAGTAAATGTCCCACTAATGTCAAAGGAATGAACTTATATAACCTACAGCACCAAAATATTTCCATCATCACCGGTTCAATAATATAGAAGAAAATAAAGCTAATTTTACAAGGCAAACAAATTCGTTGCAAATTTCAATATGTCAAGTGGAAACAGAAGAGAAGAAATGGTAAACCTAGGAGAATTCATCCCTAAAGCCCATTTCCTTAGGTGAATATAAAACCAAAATAAGAAAACGTTCGTATTACATTGACGCTCGCCCTCCAAGGTGACCCAATATACACATATAGGGAAAATACCAAGTGAAAAAAAGAGAAACCTATTTACTTCAAGTCAATACTGGCCAGCCGGGTTGATGTACCCTGTAGTGCAGCGTGCTCGGAAGCATTGGCAAGCCCTTGCAGCATGTTCAAGATTTCCTTGGTATCATCAAGGTAGTATTTGGCCTTGCTCGGCTTTCGGCCGACAGTGCAAGCAAAGACTTCAGCAACTGGGGAAAGTGATGGACCTTCTCTTGCACTCATTATGACCTCAAACATGTCTTCATCTGACCGATCATCTCCAACACAGAGAACAAAATCTGGGGGCATGCCTCTTTGTAGCATCGTTCCTAATAGACGTTCCGCAACCAGCCCCTTGTTGACTCCCTGCAAAGAGTGTAAAAGAGGTAAAGCAAAAATCATTTTTCTAACACCAATGTGGCTGGCAAATGATAGTTTCACAGATGGCATTGTAATCTTTTAGAGAACAACAAATGTCTTTTACCATTTTGCATTACTGGAGTAGTGATAATGACACAAAGATGTTAATTAAATATTTAAGCAACTGGAAACGAAAATATAACTTTATAATACTTGTGGTTCTGATAAATCTCATCTAATAATCCAATAAAAAAAAAAAAAAAGAAAAATTTAAGTTAATATGTTCATTCTCAAACTGCAATGACAGCATAGGAGGGAGATTTGAAGAGTTTGAAATATTTTAAGAGTTAATCTCAGATTTAAAACCACCTAAAATGGCCTATTCCTGCAGCCTTTACATGGACATGAAATTTCAATTGTATTTCCTGTCTTGAAAAAACCCATAACTATGTTTGGACTAGCTTGGAGTCCACCGAACTTGTCTGTGATTGCTCTAATTGAAGTCCTCAAGGCACCACTAAAACTCAACCTCCTTTCACATCTAATAATTTTCTACAAGCTAAATCAAACACATTATTTTCTACCACATTTCATGCCAGTTTGTGTCTGCAAGAACATTTTAGTCTTCATAGACTTCAAGCATGACTATGCAGAGAACAAAGTCTCATCACTTCAAGATGACTATAGAACACAAATTTTTATCCTATAATCATCCATCAACAGTAGTTCTTTAATATTTCAGACCTTTGTTTCCCATTTCTAGGATAACATTTTAATTATATCTTCCCAAATTTCAGCTTATTGCCTATTTAAATTGAACGAAAATAGGAAACACTTCTCGCCTTATCAATAACACCCATTGTGTTGATGATATTATCCCAAGAGGAACAGAAGAAGATCTGTGGTGCCAGTAGACACAAAAAGGAAAAAAGTTATAACTCATGCTTGGTTTACAAACACCACCAATAAACCAGAAGCATGTAAACAATATGGAATTCAGTCTTCTTAAGACAGATTGTGTCTATAGGAAGGATTGAAAAAAAAAAAGAAGGAAATTAGGCAACATTCTAATTGTAAAAGGAATGGCATAAGGAAACAAAGAGCTTGAGGACATACCTGAGGCTTCACCTCAACAATGTGTGGGCCACTCTTCACAGACACTGGTTCATTTGCAAGAACGCTTTCTAGGTGATCCAGAAGCTCTTTTGCCTGGCATGAACCAAACTCGGTATCAGCATGCTGATAATTCCAAACAATGGCACTCTCCTTGGTCTCTATTGTAGATCCATCAGTTGTTTCCATGTAGAGTCTCATTACTGGCTCAGCTGTCTGCTTCCAGTCAAAGTCTGGCACAGAAACACAATTCTCCCAATCCGCATCTTTGTTTTCCCTGGAAAACAGTTGTAATCATCTTGTTCAACTTAAATTGTCATATTGCAATGCAAAGAAAACAGTAATGATTACACTCAGTTGAATGACATAGAAAAAATCTTGCCTACTGGCTACTGCTCTATATTGCTTTTTATTTATTTATTTATTAATCTTTTTGTTCTCATTCTGTTTCTTAGGAAACATGATACATATACACACCAGCCATGGTCTTCAAAGTACCATGTAATACCTTTGGGTTCCCACAGCTTCAGTGAAAAGACATAATCAAGTTAGAGATAAACAAAACTACACGGTGAAAAGAGAGACTTACTTGACAAAATAGCCATGCTCAGCAGCGATCCCCAGATTATCGCATGATGAAAACCACTCATTAAGGGCATCTCTTCCTTTTCCACTGACAAGGAAGACTACATTCTTGGGATCTTTAGACAAACTATTCAAGATCTGAACCGTCTCAGGATTAGGAGTTTCACTAATGGAGGTTGGCAATGCCATGGAACCATCATAGTCTAAGAGAATAGCCCGGTTCTTGGTTCTCTTATAAGCCGAAACTATGTGCTCAACTGATAGCTTCCTGAAATTGGGATCCAAAGCAATCACCCGGAATCCTAAGCCAAAACCAATTTCCCAGCACCTCCTTCGTGCATGTTCTCTACACGCTCTTTCAAGATCCTGCATGAAGCTATGAGCCCAGTATGCAACATCGTGAGTACTCACATATTTATAGTGCTTGTCATGTCGCACTTGTTTTTCTTGCTCAGGGGCAGCAAGGGCAGAATCCATTGCTTCTGCAACAGCATCGATGTTCCAGGGATTGACTCGAATTGCACCACTCAATGATGGAGAGCACCCAACAAATTCAGATACAACCAGCATGCTTTTCTTTGGACCAGATTCTTTAAGCCCTAAGATCTCATCGAGCTTCTCATTTCCTTCACGGGAAATTATGTACTCATAGGGAATAAGATTCATGCCATCCCTTACAGCAGTAACAAGACAACATTCTGCTATTACGTAATAAGCTATTCGTTCGAAAAATTGGAGAGGAGTATCAATTAAAACTACTGGTTTGTATCCTTGCCTTCCAAATGTCTCATTGATTCTACTAACCGTTGCATAAGTTTCCGACTGTACTTCTTGCACATCCCTCCCACGTCCTCTTGCAGGATTTGCAATTTGAACCAACACAACCTTACCCCTTGTGCCAGGATGCTGCAGAAGTAGTTGCCCCAAAGCCAATAGTTTT
Source organism: Lumnitzera littorea (assembly GCA_024138015.1). Classification (NCBI taxonomy): domain Eukaryota; kingdom Viridiplantae; phylum Streptophyta; class Magnoliopsida; order Myrtales; family Combretaceae; genus Lumnitzera; species Lumnitzera littorea. The sequence continues at coordinate 35,793,667 of JAMXBB010000008.1, forward strand.
AGACTGATTCCTTTAAAAATATCCATGTCATCAACCCCAAGCATAACGGTTTTACCTTTAAATTGTTCCTGCAGTTGAGCTACCTTAGACACAGTTTCAGGAAGATCTAGCACAGTTTGGAGCTGACGTAGATGAATACCAACAGGAAGAATTTTAATGCTTACAGTGCGACCATAATATTCTAACCCTATATAGCCTCGTTTGGATTGATAAGAAACTCCCAGCATTCGACTGCAACAAGATAGGAAGTGTCTTGCATAGTCAAAAGTATGGAAACCTATAAGGTCAGAATTCAGAAGGGCTCTCAAAAGGTCATCTCTTACAGGAAGAGTCCGGTAAATCTCGGATGATGGAAATGGACTATGAAGAAAAAATCCAAGCTTGACCCTATTAAATCTCTTTCTTAAAAATGTTGGCAAAACCATCAAATGATAGTCATGGACCCATACAAAATCATCCTCAGGGTTTATTACTTCCATCACTTTATCTGCAAAGATCTTATTCACGGATACATAAGCTTGCCAAAGAGAACGGTCAAACCGGCCACCGAGATCTGGTGATAGAGGAAGCATGTAGTGAAATAAAGGCCAAAGCTGTTGCTTACAGAATCCATGATAAAATCTACTGAATAGCTCCGGAGAGATGAATGCAGGGACACATTTGAAAGTATCTAGCAAAGTTTGTGCTACATCATCTTGCTCTTCAGGATCGACTGCTTCTTTTAAACAACCAACATAGACAACTTCCATTTCTTCTCCAAAGCCGTGCTTGAGTTGAAACAGTAGTGAGTCCTCATCCCAAGTAAAATACCACTCTCCATTGTCTCTTCTATGAGCTTTTAGAGGAAGTTGGTTTCCGACAATAATCACCCTTTCTTGAGACACAGATGAAGGAGCATCAGAGCCAACACTGTAGCAATTATCATCATCTAGCTCAGTTAGTGCTCCAGTAACAGTGGCTACCCGGGAAAACCTCTTCCTCTCACGGCCAGGAGATGGAGATCCACCAGAAGCAAGCTCTAGAAGATTGGAATAAGACTTTGAAGCCATTGCGAGTATGTAAGACTTAGTCCTTCCTCCAAGAGACTAGTACCTTTGCCGCTAATTCTTGAACAGCTGAAGATACTGTTCGACTCTTATTTCACCAACAATCTCTCTGAAGCACTACACATCACCATTAGAGAAAATGTCAAACAAAGCAACACTGAAGCACGGCCGATAGCATAGCAGGGCATAAAAATTCTAAAAGAGCAACCAAACCAGAACTGAATCACATGGAGATGAAAACAACATTCATTGAAATTAAAGGTTCTATCAAAATACGGAAAGTTATTTCGCTGCCACCACCCATCGTCCCTACTACCAAGTACCATCAGGTCCTGCTGTCGGTCTCACGATCTCCAGCTTCTCGCTAGTAATAGTTAAAACTACCAACGTAAAATTTCATAATAAACGTATAAATACTAAGATTAGAAAGTTATAAAAACATTGTCTGAAAACAAACGCACCCTAGGTAGTCAATAAAGGTGCTGACACGAAATCCACACTGTAGCATTTTTTACCAATCACATAGGAAGTCATAAAGACATCATAAATCTTGCAGATATCTCCAATCAGAAAAAAGACTATGTCACCAAAATGGCAGCAGAAGAAGAAATACGTCGCTAGAACACCCTTTACATTAATTATCTTCTGTACACAAAACCAAATTCAATTCAAACACTTGAAATGAACTTTGAATCACAATAAACAACTAAATGAAACTACAAAACACATGCATAAGATCTTCAAGGTTCAAACTTACCTTAAACTTGATAGTACTAAAATAGAATCGAAATGTAAAGGTAACCCAGTTTCTTATAAGTTAAAAACTGAGATGGGTAGTGCAGAGAATAAGTAAAGGATCAAACTTTACAAGTGAAAGCAAGCAGCAACGAGAGTTAAAAAAAAGAATCCAGCATAACCGAGAAAGGAGTAGGAACGCAACCAGTGATAGTAGACAAAATAACATCATAAAAAGACGAAGCTTTTATTAAGTTCAAAAGCACCTGTAAGTGAAAAGAACAAGGAAAAAACAAAAAACGAAAGCAAGAAGAAGAAGAAGAAGAACAGAAATATTTAACTGACCTATGAAGGTGGACAGAGAAAAGAGAGAGAGAAAGAGGAATTGGGTGTTCGAGATATTTGATTGGAATGATGAAAGATTCCTGCTTTATTTCACTTCTTTCTTCTTCTTGTTCAGTTAGTGCTTGTTAACTTTAAGAGGGTGGCGCTGGGAAAGACAATTTGCAAAGGTTGTTTTATGCACAGTAAAATTTCTGTTTTACTTTCCTTAAGAAGGTTTCTGGTTTCAGACAAAAATTGGGTTTGTCTTGTTTTAAGGCTTTATACAAAAGGGTTGGATTTGAATTGATTTTCTACTTTTTCTACCGCCGTTAACTGTGAGTTGTGAGTCCGAAGGTATTTATATGAAAAATAAAAAAAGAAAGAAAAGAAATATGATTTCTATTTCATGGTGGCAAAAGGAAGAAAAAAATACAAAAAACATTTTCTATTTCTATTATATGATTTATATCACATGAAAGAAATTAAAAGAAGATTTCATTTGAAATACAATATTGCACTTCTTTTTATTTTGAAAACTTAGTTGTTAGGCCTGAAAAGGTTTTCGATAATTTTTGCTCTAACTTTAGGAAGAAACATATTAGTTTCAAAAGTGGAAATTTTTCTAATGGCTTTTCTTTCTTTTCCTTAGAATTCTGCTCTCTTCAATTTTCACACACAAAATTTTTTTTCTCTTCCATACGTTTCTCTTAATTTCCTTTAATTTCTACTTATATAAACACAATATTAAAGAAAAGGGAAGGAAAACAATTTTAGCATGTTTGGCTCATCTTATTGGAGTAGAATATAATATATTAGTAATTTTCTTTCCTATAAAAATAAATTACTGTTACTGAAAAACAACAAATAATAGTTTCTTCAGAAACCAATGAAATAGCTATTATTTGGTCATTTTAAACATATTTTTATATTTATCCATAAAATCCTAATCAAAATTGAGTTATGGATTAGGGTAAAGATGTATGATATTTTTAGTTTTAGATATATTTCTAATCTATTATTAATATCATCGGAGGTACAACCAAACAAAGTAAAAGAAATAAATAAAATAACAGTTATTATTTTTCTATTTCATTTCTTTATAATTATAAATTGATCCCTATCTTATTTCATTCTATAAATCTAATGTGTCGTAAACGAAAATGGATTTCCTAAATCTAATAAAAACTTACTAGTAAATAAAAATGGTTGTCCTATTTTATTCCATTTTTAATAAAAATTTACTAATAAAATAGATTTAGGAAAAAAAAAATTTCTTGAAACTCACAAAAACCTTTATTATCGAATTTGGAAAGAATGGGAAAGGAATATTATCTAATTGATTCCAATACTTCAAATGAAAAACAAAAATTTCAACGAGTTAGTATTTTAACATACATAATAATATATATAGATAGAGATATCAAACTTTTTCTCTATATCTTTTCTTCCATTCTCATTCCATCATAGCATAAAATTTCTTCTCGTTTATTTTTCCTTATAACTCTTTCCTTCCTATTTTGTTGATTTTACCCAAATACAGTGTTAAGTATCTTAAATATTAGGTAACTAATTCACTAATTAATTAAAGGAAAATTTTTCATGTTTTCAACATTATCTTGTAATGAACAAAAAGATAAGATTTTTTTTTTTTTTATTTAGTATGCTAAATAGGTACGACTAATGAAATACACTGGTCAAATCATGTAGTATGTTTATAATGCTAAGCAAAATACTAATTGATAAGCATAAATTTTGGCAATGAATCTTAACAATCTACCTTCTCTCATTTCCTTTGATTTATCTTTTTAAGATCCATTTACATACAATTGATGGTTGAAATTATAAAAAATAAAATCACATTATGATAATATTTCAGAATATTTGGAAAATCATAATATGCTCAACTATTAATTTATAAATTTAGTCGAATATTCTGATGTAAGTGAAGTGGTGTAGCCGTCTGTACATTATGTATTGTCAAACATTACTATTATTATGATGGTATATCTAATGAATCAAAATATGTATATATACATATTCTTTTCCCCTCTTTCCCTGCTTTTTCCATTTCACACCCTTCCCTCGGTCCTCAGCTCATCTCCCTCCTTTCTTATAATTTCCTTTTTATTCCTTTTATTTTCTTTTTGTTTTTCCAATACATGATAATTCTAGGTATCCTTTTTATAACATTAATATCAAATTTTATATATGTATAGAGAGGAAATATTAAATAAAGTATCTATATTATTAAAATACAAAAAACATTGGCGTCCTGCATCCTAAATATTATGTTAATTAAAAAAATTATCAAAATAGAGTAACTATCATTACGATTAGAAGAAATTACTTATAATCACATGGAAACAATTTTAATTTTAATGATAATAAATACGTTATAAACAAAAACTGCTACCTGATTTTCTTTTTCATCTGCATTTTATTATACATGTAATTTAAGTATGTAAGTAATAACGCTTTGATTTAGATTCCCATAATGCTAACGCACCGTCCTGGGTAGAACTTATACCCATAACTCATAGATCATAATTCTTAACCATGGTTATAGTTAATTATATTTGTACTTGAGACTTGTCCGTGGTCCACCTGACACTAACTCACCCCCTGCTTGGGTGCTTCCGCCGCGCTCAGGGGTAGCGCGTGTGACAGACACTTTACTGTGATCTTCTTCCCGAGAAAGGATGTTATATAACTCGGCCTCAAAGGATGATTAGTAAGTCTTAATAAATTTTTAATACATTTATTATCGATTATATATATAGTATTATTAATATTTATTAATTATTTATTAAAACACGTAATTCGTAGCAGTAGTAGCTAGCGCTGGTGAATCCTTTTCCTTCTGAAGACAAGGAAATTATTTTTCTTTCCGCCCCCAAACACAGAAATCTCGTGTACATTTGTTTGCACGTTGACTATTGAAAATGTAACCCGATCTAATGATAGATGGACACGTGGACATAAACTAATAAATCATTAGATCAGTTTTGGTGTTCTGTTAATTTTTAGAAATTAGTATATATGCAGCCCCCAAATTTGTCTTTTCTCTTCTTTTTTTTTTTAATTCTTAATATACTAACATGTGTCTCAGCTTTTAATTGATTTTATAATAATCGGTTAAGCAGGTTTAGGTATACATCAAATGTTACATCATATTTTCTTTATTTTTTATATTATGCAATTAAATATATCACTACTTTTCCGTTATATCAAGTAATTAAATATATATAATGATATTATTTTATTAATTATGGATAAACTAAAAACTGATATATTTTAAAAATGAATAGAAAATTTCACGGAGGTGATAGATGTTCTATTTTTTAAAAGTTGCGAAATGCATAGAGGATTCAAATTAATGTTTTCTTCTCTACTTTATTTATCGTAGACTCGATATACAGTAATGCATCCACTCTCTAACTAAGTATTTGTTCGGGTGGCTATATGACATAAACAAAGCTCACTTTAGGGACAGATACAAGCCAAAAAAAAAAAGACTTGTTATTGTTAATACCTTATATAATTTGATAATTAATGGATAAATATTAATAAAATTTAAATACATATTAATAATAGTGAGCTTTATGTTTTTAAGTATTAAAATTTTTTAAATATTTATCTATTTACTACTTATCAAAATATATGACATATTTTCTTACACCTTAAAACCTATGTGGCATTCCATTATTTAATTAATATTACCATTTGTGATTAAAAAGGACGAGAAAAGTTCATTATAGTTACTAATCAACAAGACAGATCCATGTATACAACCAATCTCAAATCGGTAAGAATCGTCGTTAATAGAGGTTTTCCTTTTTTAATCCTTTTCTCTTTTTTTGGTCAAGTAAGAAAACTGGTTTCAATTCTCCACTAATTTAATCACTATATGCTATTCAAAGTAGATGGACTGAACCTAAACAACAAATCCCTCTAATTATGTTGCATGTCAATTAGTTATTTTTAGTTGGTCTTTGATTGATTTGTCAACACAGGATTTTACAATCTAGAGACATTCAATATATATATATATATATATATATACACCAGAACACGTAGATTTTATTTTCCTATTTATATAAAAAAAATATTTAAAAATTGCACCTAATTCGCATGCAACCCGTCCTGCTTAATCTTTTCCCCTTAATAATAAACATAATTCTCATTTATTATGAATAATACGCGGGTCTCATTTTCCTTTTGTCAAGAAAAAAAATTAAGAGTTTCTACTTCCATTTGTCTTTCATGCATCTGCTACAGTAACTTATATTCACTTGAATTAAAATCTATGGTAATTAAAGATTAATAACTCCCCTTCTCCACCCTCAAGGCATATAAAGAGAGTTGCTTTTATTCCTTGCAATTAAAGAGATTAATACAAGTTTAATTATAAGGACTAGATTGATCATGTTTGGTTTGTACAATAATTGATTTAAAATTTATATTAAAATATTAATTATTTATATTATAAATAACTATCTTTTGTAATAATTAATAAAAATAAAATTAACTAACTCAATATTATAATATGAAGGAACATTTTTTAGAATACAAAATATTTAGCGAATTTTGTTTTTATATCATAATATAGATGGGATTAGGGCTGAGCGAAAAAACCATGAAACACAAATCGAATCATAAACCGAACTGAACTAAAAAATCGTTTTTTATTGCAAACCGTTTTATTTACAATTTGGTTCAGTTATATATAAACGGTTCGCGATTTAGGGAAGTAAACCAAATCATACTATTTTGAACTGAATCGAATCGTTTAATTAAATAAAAAATTTTGTGTAATTATTTTATACTTTTTTATATTTTTTTCCATCAATCTTTATAAATTTTATCAAATTTTTTATATTTTATTATTCTTTATCTTAATTTTATGTCAATTATTAAGATTAAATTGAGTTAATTTTATTTCAAATTTCATATCTAATGAAGATAAAAATATTTAGTAAAAATTTGATACAAATGGTTTAAATCTTGAATTGAATCTAACCGAACTGATTTTAATTAGATTCAAAAAATTTATAAACCAAGTCATATGGTTAAGTTTAACTCCTAAAAATAAATAAATAAATAAACGGAACCATTATATTATATTCGGTTTGATAAAGGGAGACAAACCATACTAAATTAAACCGTGCTCACCTTTAGATGGGATGAAATCTAAGCTTTTTATTCAATCAATCAACTCAATTTTTTGTCCTATCACCAAGTAAAGTTACAAACCAACCAAATATGTAATAAAACTTTCTAATTATCGTGCTAACTATTATTAACCACTATTTAAGTTGTTGTGTAACATACATTAACTATAAAAAAGTTCTCTTACTGCAACGAGTTAACCCTCCAATATGTGTACAACATTTGTGCTAGTGACCAAATGTGAGATATTCGATTAATCTTTTAATGAAAATCTTGTTTGAATTATTCAAACCAATATTAAATTCATTATAATCTAATATTATAAACACTATTCTCTTGTTAGGAACGACTTAGTTTAAATCTTTCTTCTTTTAAATTATAATATAAGTTTGTTAAAAAAAATAATAATAATTTGGACAGGTGAAATTGAGGGGGATTCTTTTTTTGAAACATTAAGAATATATTTTCTTACTTTTTCTATGAAGTATGCCTTAGCAAAAGTTAAAATAAAAAACACACACACACATATATATATATATATATGAATTTTCTGCAGAAAGGGTGTTCCTTGCTTTTTGTTGGCTGCTACTGCTACATCCCAAGTTTTTTATGGTGATCCAATTCGCCATGACGACGACATCAATTGGAAGCAACAACGTGAGGCTTGATATTGAAGTACAGCAACGAATATGGTATGGTTTTTAACATTGAATTCAGTTTGGCGTATGATGTTGGACGAGCAACTTGTTCCCCCTGTACAATATCGGAAATTTTGAAGGCTCAAATAATATTTTAGGTGTATCTTGTAGTGAATAATAATAACTATATACAACACAATTGGGGAAAGTGTTAATCCGATTTTCTCTTTCTTTTTTCTTTCCAGTGACTACCGAGGAAAAGTACAAAATATTCAAATTTAATCCATTATACCGCAAATCAACATATATACTATTAAATTATAAGAGTTTTCACTTACTTACATCATTAATTAGAAAAAAAGGATTTATTAATATTTCAGTTTTATATATGAACATGTAATGAATTCATCCTTTTATGGCGACCCAAGCGATGTGCCTTTTTTCATGAGCATGAGGAGTAAATTGAGTCATCAATTGACCTAAAAAGGGTAAATAAAGTTAAAAAAGATAAGAAATGTTATGAGAAATGGAAGTGAATTCCTCATGATTGATCCATTTTAAGAATGATCGCCGCCCCTAATTCTTTTCAGCTTTAAAGTATCTTTTCATAGTTGGCATTCGTTAAATTAAATTAATGCGGATGCAGTCACCTGCGGGTTTTTTCATTTTCTATTTTTATTAACTTTTAATCCGACAATCATATACTAATAAGCAAGCACGCTCGTTTCGTCATTTGTTGCCAAATATAGAGTCTGGTATTTCGTCTTGAAGTCGACTACCTAAAAGCATAGGGAGAAAATAAGCAAAATCTGCTTCTCAATCATTTTAACCTCGTTTCATACTTACTTGAGTTCAATTTAAATATTTAATTATAATCAAGTTAACTTGAACTAAAATTATTTGAGTAGTTTATTAAGCAAAATTTGATCTTGAACCTATTAATTAGCTTGATGAACCCATGAACCCAATCGAGTTTGAGCAAAATTTAATAATATATTAACCATTTTATAATATCTAAGTCCAATTCAAACTTTAGTAAAAATTAATTGAAAGAAATATATTTTTTTTCTATAATAATTGAGCCCAACTCAAACTTATTAAGCAATACTTCCAATTGTATCTGAGCTAACAAATTTATGTTCATTCAAGCTTGATAAAAGCTTGAATTTTAAATATTTGAGTTAAGATAAAATTATGTAAATCTGTAGAATCAAAGTTAGCTGAATGAGTTAAAGTTATCTGTTTTTCATCTCAGATTTTGCAACGACGGAAGTTGTAAGCACAAAATTATATTAGTTCAAATATCTAAAGGCATAAATTTCAAATTATCTATACTATTAAACAGCAAGATTTTTATGTTTTAACCTTTAAAAAAAGTATTTTACTATTAAATGTACAAAATAGGCCCTATATGTCAAAACAACCATGTGATAAATTTTGCTAAAGATAACCATTTAACGCTATGAAAACAAATATCATTAATTTTTTCCTTTCATAATCTTAATGTACTATTGTCATAATTATCTCTCATTATATTATCTATATTTTATTTTTATAAGTATATGTTGTGTCAGTCTCACTAGGAAAAGGTAAAACCCAAGTTCCTCCATATACATTTAAAGATGAAATTGAGATAGGTTCAAATAGGTTTTATAAAACTCAAACTAGTCCTTATAGTGTTTAACATTTACCACACCTTATAAAACTCTATAGTTTTTTCCTTCCATTACAAAAACCTACCTCTTTGGAGTTTAAGATGTCTTAAAACCTTATAGAATTTTTTCACCTATTACTAAACCTTGTCTCTAATGGTCATTATGGACCTAAGATTCGACATACCCTACTTCAATTATATAAAATATTTTGTTTTATTTTTTATTTTTTAAGTTGTTGTAGGTATGTTTTTAAAGGTTTTTTATAAGCAAATGTTCAATACTTACTAATTTCTCAAAAAATTATGTGAAGTCAATTAAACTATTTATTATTTTTTGTCGGGTTGAGTTTCCATCAAATTCTTTTATAATCTCAAAACTCAATCATAAACCATGTAGAGCTTTAAATTATGTCCTAAAACTTGATAAAAGCTCATTTTTACCATATTGTATGGGTCAAACATCCTATATCGAGCTCGTAACATATCAAAAAATTGTTTCCAAAAATAAAGATATTTTGGAATTTTCAAAAGTTTACTAAAACCCTACTCACTAAAACCTACCTTCTTTCTTACTAAACCCTTATAGCTATCAAATAAGGGATAATCTCCTCTCATTGTGTAGAAAACTAAGGCTTTTCATGTAAATCAAACCAAAAGTGGCAAACCAGAGGTGCTTAAGGTAAGGTTCTTAAAGATTAAACTTAGGAAATTCATATTAAGTTTCCTAGCTTCCTAAATCCTATGATCTTGTTAATTTCGACATTTTACTAAGTGTTACAAATGGAGTTTATTGGATTTCTTCAAGTGGTAGCTCATCGAAGTGTGCAAAGTGAGTTTAATGGAGGATTTTTTAAATTAAGCTTGGTTCTCAGTTAGGTTATTATTTTGGAGAAGTTAAACTTAAGATTTCAATAATTTGAAACTAAGTATTTTACAACTTGAATTTGATATTTAATTTCATTTGCAGGCTACACTAAGTGTTTGTGACATTGTAAGTAAGCTTCTTGGGCTTTCACTCTTAGTTTTGGGATTCTTGTGGTGGTTTCTATCATTTAGGTTGGAAATTTAGAGTTTATGGCTGAGTTTTAGTGTAGAAATCATTTAAATAACATACCTTAGGATTCTCTTAGAAGTATATAAGATTTTTTGATAAGGAGTTAAGAAGTTCGGTTTTTGTTCTGAAGTGATTCGTTCTACAATTTTGCAAATCAGAAGCAAGGCGTCTAAATGCCTTACAGCATATCATCCAAATGCTAAGCTACTATAAGTAGCAAAAGCTTAGCATCCAAACACCATACCTTGTTCAATGTTCTTTTGTTTTCCAAGCCTCTCTTCTATCTTTCTTAGCACGGCCAACTCCGTACCTAGCCTTTTTACACTTAAAAGATTCAATCTTTATTTAGAAAATTAGAGTTTTAAAAACACTTCCAAGTAATCCAAACAAGAAGACTAAAAGAAAGAAGTTGAAAATAGTGTTATAACTCATTGGAGCCTTAAGTTAGATTTAATTGAGTAATATGCTTATAAACCTAGGTAACATTACTAAAGGTTGAGTTAAGTGTTCTTAATTGATCAATTTATTATAGTACCATACAAGTGTCTACTTGAATTGAAGTATGAAGAAACTAAGTGAAATCTATTAGCTCTTGGGTTAGGTACTTAGATTCTTAAGCTTTAGGTCATTTTGCTGGTTTATTAAGTTACTTAGTGACTTAGGTACATAGTACTTATATGTATAGTTGTGCTTATTAAGGTAGTGAAAACTTAACTAGACTAAGTACTATTTGGCCTAAATAGACAGCTTATTGCTTATGCTTGACCACTCAACCTAGGGGCTTATAGTGGCAGATCCTTAAGGGGTAATTGCTAATCATATGTCAAGATTTCCTAATAGACTTACATATGAGATGACACAGCTATATCTAATGCTTTTTAGTTCTCGAGTGTTGGTCACCATATGACCTTTATTGTAGTTTATGTAGTAAATGTAAAAGACTTATATTATTTCATCTATTGATTATAGTATAGTGGGGTCATGAGTACCTATTTATTGTATGTGAGCTTAAACTCAAGATTAATAACCTTTTGTTTGTTACCTTCTTGCATTGAATGCATGTGAATGGTATGTTGCAGTACTCGTACGTGCTTGTATATTGCATACTAGGATTCATCTCATTGTTTCTTTTTCAAGCATAGCTAATAAGGATTATGTCATCTATTAGGAGCCCTTCATTGACAAGCTAGAAAAAGAGGATGGTGTAGATTAATTATATTTTTATGATGACTAATGTTTTGATGTAGGTTCATGAGCTAAGGACAAGTTTAGTTTGGGAGACTCAGTTACTTTTGGAGACTTTGATACTTTGAAACTTTTGATGTACTTTTGTTGGTTCATGTTATTTTCTATTTGAATGTGGAGCGGAAAGGCTCCTTTGAAAGATTTTTATGTTATTTGTAGTTGTAGGAGCATTTATGACTCCTCTAAAACCTTATGCTATGACTTAAGTTATTTCAAGATGAGTTCCCTTATAGAAAATTTTTATTTCTAATGAAATCTCACGATCTTTTCAATTATTTTTAATAATATTGATATTAGTTGTACTTATGGATTTAGAACCTTAATATATACCCACTTAGTTAAGGGTATGTAGTGGATTGTAATGTCATTAAGGTTCCTAGGGCATTATCGAGCTATTCAATTACAAGACATTCAATAAGACCTCCTCAATAAAACACATTTCTGTGTTTAGGTTTTGCAAGGTTGTTTTGCGTAGAGTTGTTAAAAGAGAAATCTAAAAGGAGTGTAGAAGGTAATGAGTTAGTCAAAATGAGAGAAAAGAGCTACTCGTAAAATCAAAATTAGGTACATGAGAATGCCCCAATACTTCTTAAAAATTGTGTTAACACCAATTTCTATTATAGTAGTTGGTATTGTCATGACTTAGGGGACGATCTAATAATAATAGATGCTATATATAGTATGAAGGACCACCACCCTTCCAATCACGGACCCTTTATACAACATGCAAGACTTCTACAACCACTAGCTTCCAAAAAATATACAGATCAAAACAATATCATTACATACTCATATTCATATAATAGATGAAAAGTACACATAAAAGTCTACTTAATTAAGTCCTCTCGGCACTTAGAATGGTTCGCTCTTGCCTATAGTCCTATGCTAACCTCTAGCATCCTATAACCAGCGTTGACAAAAAGATAATCCTGCATCAAAAGCCTAAGTGGGTGTAAGTTAAAAGCTTAGTGAGTAAAACCTTCAATCATACTGATAAGCAAGTTATAATACATTACACAAGTATATAAATGAATGGGCAATTAGTATGCCAAATCAATACATACAGCTAACTAGTTTCTATATACAACTCAAATTTCATACCCTTTGAAGTTAAGGTTGGAGAATATACAGCACTAATTAAACCCGAGTACTATACTAGAAATTACTTTTCTACAAAACTCTACATTTCATATTTATATAAATCAGTTCTTTTATTTTAATCAAAAATCAAGTTCTAAATATAATCGTGAGTAGGCCCTCCACAGTCCATACTTACCTTTAAACAAAGGCCTCTAAACTCGACCCTTAGTCAAGCGGTTAGCACCTCCAACACCTAGTGTTCTTGCAGGCTAAGGTAAAGTCATATAGTACAAGCACACCGTACTAAATTATTATGCTTATAAATAACAACCCCTGTATGGTTTCTCCTTACATCCGTGTAATGTGACAGTCAAAATTAATTTATACAATGCATGTCAATACATGTTCTAATTTTATCTCATCAGTCAGGTATAGTTAGGTATAATTATTATTTAACCAAACAATATCACAAACAATACAGTTACTATCTTGTACCAAGCATGTCGTTATCATCATTTTAAAGTAGTTTCACAATTAAGTAAACAATAGCATACACAAACATTTTCCAACCCTATACAACATTCAATTAATAGTGTCATTTAAGTTCACTAACTACAAGCACACACAAGCATGGAATCATAGAGAAATTACTCACCCAACCATGTCATTTTACACTAATCATAATAATCGATCAAAAGATTTAAACTCCCGTCTAGATCACTTAATCATTATGAGATAAAAACGATAATAAGTAATTGAGTTAATTAGTACTTCTAAATAATTACTTACCTAATTCTACTTAAGTTATTATCAGTTTTTCATCCAATTAAATTTTATCACTAATTGTTTGTAACTTTTTCATTTTATTTTCAATATTTATAAGCTTATAGTCGTTTTTCATTGTTTTCAGACATACGTTTACATGGTAAGGTCCCTTTTGGACGTTAAGACCCGTGTTTTAAGATATGGATTTAATTTATTGAAATTTTAATTATAGAAACTTAAATATTCTTATTTGCTATTTTTGTATCTTATTTATTACTTATGACCTAATTAGTCATCTATTTCTTATGTTCTTATAATTTTGCATTATTTATACTATTATGTGTGTTTAAATAAGATTAATTTAAGTTGATATATGTATTATGAGCTTATTGTAGTTTCAACCCATATATGTACATGTGTATATATATTATATATTTTATTATTTTATTATACTATCTTATAATATATTAAATGATCATGTTATAATTTACTTATATACAACTTTTATACTTATGTACTTATATATCCAATATGTATGTTATGTGTATATATATTTCTCATATATTTGTATCTATACTTGTATACTTGTACATATACCTATATGTACATATAGTTTTATATGTATTTTTATACGTATTTTTGTATATCCTTCATACGCCTTTAAGAAATCTTCATGGAATTCATATTTTTGCTTCTTATAGACTTAATTAGTAAGCTATATATATATATGTACACTTAGTATTTTCCTTATTTTAGGTTATGTACACTTATGCTATGTATATTACTAAGTTTATACATATACACTTCACGTGTATTCATGAGTCATATGAACATGGATACTCTACTCATATACATATAAGTATTTCTACATTTATGGGCATGTATATAAGAGTTCTATTTGTATTAACATACATGTATATATTACACAAAATTCCTACACCAACATAAGGTAGATAACTAACTATTTGTTAAAATAGAAAATTAAATGAAATTGTACATTTTTCTCCTTGTGATATGAAAGAGGAGTTTATGTATGTGAGATAGTGGTTTGGAGTTTTTTAATGGATGAAGTGAAAAGGAAAAATAAAAAGTAGAAGAAGGATAAAGGAAAAGGGAAAGTGACAGTTGGGAAGGGGGAAGAAAAAGGATTTTGTTTTGTGTTGTAATTTGTGGTTGATAATTGAAACAAGTGGGGTTTAGAAGGGGGAGGGAGTGGACGATAAGAAAAAGAAAAGGAGGAAAAAAATGCATGTGAAAAATGAATGGAAATCAAAGAAAATGAAAGAAATCTCTAAATTGAAAATGACATTTATTAACTTAGTCAACACCTGGCTTGGTCAGCATTTGACTTAGTCAATTTTCTTAATTTAATGTAATTAGTGTACATAATGATGAAATTGAAGGTAATTAAGAAAAATTTAAGGAAATGAAGGGAAATATAAAATTAATATAAAATTAAATGAAATAATTATTAGAACTAGTTATTGAAACATTCCTTTAGGTATTTATATTCTATATATATCATTTAGGATGACACTTAATATAACTATCATAAAAAGTACCATTTATAATGCTAACATTGACTATATATATTATTAAATATTAACTAAGCACTTAAATTTACATAATACTAGCTTATTTGTAAAATTATAAAATTAATAGTATCTATAATTTATTATCATAGTTTCTAATAAATTAATACAGTATGTAAGCATTTATGAATAATTAGAAGTTATCTTTGATCATTTGCTAATAATTTTATATGATTTGACATGTTACTAAACATATATTATCATTTAGGGTTTTAGAGTAGATTATAGTAGATTGGTACTTTTATATCCTTAAAGTTATAGTTTTAAGGTTTTTATCACTTTCGAGTGTAATTTTTAGTGTTTACATATATTTAGGATCTAAAAATTTTATACATGATTGAATTTTCAATTGTTATTTTAGAGTTTTTATCTTAACTAGTCTTGTTAACTCTTAGCATCGTCTAGCGTACTTGAGTCTACTTTAAATGTTAGGTAAAAAAATTTAGGGGTTTATAGGTATTCTCTAGGTCTAGTTAAGTTAATTATATAAACATGGCCTTATATCTTTGCAAGTTAAAAGTTTTTTTTTTTTTTGTTTTTGTTTTTTATTTTTATTTTTTGGCAATACAAGTTGAAAGTTTAACTTTTAAAAATTGTTAGTCTTAAAGTTAGCATGGATACATTAGGATTTCAGCTTTCTTCTATTATTTCAAACAATTGGCTCAATTTCTTATGACGGAATGTGGAAGTTGCTCATTGTTTGTCTAACAAAAGCAAATCGGATATAGAATAGAGGAACGCTTATCGTCTTGTTATGTATAAATCTATATCCAAATGAAATAAGTTTACATTGGATCTGGTCATTAGTGTTTTTGCCTAAATAAAAGATGTTTCCATAGAGGGTCCTCGATGTTCTCTCTACAATAAATAATCTCTAAAGGAAATATATAGTAACATAAGTCAAATGTACAAGGTATAATTCAACTAAGAAAAACATACCACATGCTCTTAGGGATTTTTTAGCTTTAATGTCTATTTTCCTATTTATGGATCTATAATATAAACATTTGAATAGGGACTTGAATTTTATGCACGTGAAGAAGAAGGATCTGTAAAATTCTTATACCTTAAATAATTTAGAATTATTTGCTTTTTCTTTATGGCTTATCGGGTTGTATATAAATGATAAACTTAAATCTTAAACTACATGAATGTTATGGTTAATTCTTTGTTATACAACATTCAAATTTCTAAAAAAAAAAAAATTATGGATTTTGACAAGAAAGAAAAAATGGTTGTTTTAGAGGCTCTTTAGAATTTTTAGCTAACAAGCTGCAATGTCCCAAAACCTAGAGTATTATATCCCGTCATGTGTCCTTAACTTTTACTAATATGTCAGGCGTCTTATAAAACCTAGTGCTCTTTAGAATCTTCTAAATATGACCTCATAAAAGCACCAACGGTAGAATCATAATAGATCCATAAACATCCAATCATGTATTAAGATTGTGTTGTTGATATCTAAATGATGCAAAAGCTCCAACCAAGTAATCCGAAGATTGTAACACCTCTTAAGTTTTACTTTGTACATAAAGTACACTTTGTACATAAAGTACAAGTCTCTATACTATATAAATAAGAAAAATATACATTTTAATTGAAAAAAAAAAGTATAAGTTATAAAATGAAAAATGATAAAAGCAAAAAAAAAAATGATAATAACAATAAAATGTTACAACTAATAAAAGCTACTCTATCATATTATTTAAACAAGAAATCATTTGAAAAAATATATATAATAATTTCTATGAATGATGAATTATTAATAACCAATTGCTAAATGGCACATATGAAAAACATAAGAAAGAAAATATTATTTGAAATCATCTAATATATTATTTTTTAAATTTAGGTCATTACTTTTAGGGAGTTGGTATGATTGCAATACTAGCACCTTTTTTTTATCACATGTTTTAAAACAAATGTAATGAGTCTAATTGCTTCTTTATATATTATATATATTGGTAATAAACGTCACTAATAACATACTTTTTGCAATGTTTAATAAGCATTACTAAAACACAAAATATTGAGTGACATATGTAAAAATTATAAATGTCATTAAGTATAAGAACTCTTATAGTGTAGGTTTCATAACTACTCATATATGAAAAGTTATAACCCCACAAATTTGACTCATTTGCAAACTTAAAATGTAATATGTTAATCTAATCGCATACCCCTTCAAACTCCAAACATTGATTTCTTACAACTTCTGCTTCTAATTAGCTTCTAAATGCTTTTGCTTTTGAATAGCTTTTGCTTTTGATTCCTTTATCCATTTTTACTTTTGATCCTTCTATCTATTCTTGATCCTTAATTTAGATATTTTATGATTTAGACACTCCATAAAATTATATATTTGCCTCTTCTAAATCATATATTCACCAAACAAATGAAGCCACCAAATAAAGGAGGAAATTCGATCATTGTGTCCTCAATGAATATAGCAAGGTGGATATACTATCCAAGAATTATAGGTTGTCTTTTGTAGGTTATGTTTTTACAAGAAGATGGGATTAGAAAATCTAGAAGTAAACATGGATTTAGAAGTAGGTAGTATTCTTATTAACATATGTAATACCCTTTACATGCTAAGCAACTAAACTCTAAATCATCGAGATACCTGTTGATGTAGTGGCTTAGAGCATGTTGGAACTCTGAAGTTAAGCATACTTAAGCTAGATTAATCCCAAAATGAGTGATTCCTAAGAAGCTGTTACACCAAAGAAAAAAAACTGTGCGACATTCTACACTAAAATAGATAATACTTCGATAGGAAGAGTTCTAGTTGGCTTGTTACAAGTGGTGTCAAAGTAATTCATCAACAAGAAAGGCAAAAGTCCTGCATGGTGGTGATCCTAAACCTGTGTAATGAAATTGACGAAGAGGTTGGTTTTGTAAGGGGGGCGGATTGTAGTACTCTTTACATGCTAGGCAATTGAACTTTAAATCATCAGAGCACCTTTTGATTTAGCAACTTAGAGTATATTAGAACTCTAAAGTTAAGCATATTCAAATTAGATTAATTTTAGAATGAGTGACTTCTTGAGAAACTATTACATTAAGAGACAAAATTATATGATATTTTACGTTGAAGTGAACAATACCTCGATAAAAGAAGTTTCAGCCGAGTCGTTACAGTATAGTTATCAAAATCGCAAGTTAATAATATGATTCTATGAGTTTATAGTTTTATAATGTTTTTTTTTAATTAAAATTGATATAATTTTTTTATATAAGTTTTTAATAAAATTATAAATTTTAATATACAATTCTAGAAGTTTACCATTTTACTAATTTTATACAATCCTAGGTGCAAATGTGTTGTTTGTGATTTTTACAACCATGCTTATCAATACCCTAAGTGAGTTTCCATAATAGGTTTATAAATTTCATTCATGCATGTAGGGGCAAATATGGATGAGTTGGAGAAGTCAAGAATCTTTTGTTAATGAAATGTTGTGTTATGTGCGTTTGGCAGACATTTTAAATGTTATGTTTAAAGAAATTGATTATGAAACTAGTATTAGGGAGTTTCAAACTTTTATTAGACTTTAATTGCAATTTAGTATATATACTTTACAAAAAAAGCTTAACAAGAATCTTCATTAATTACGAACTAAATTATGAAAGAGTAAAACTTCAAGTATTGAATTGTCCAAATCCCAAAACACAAGCACTTTGTATCATTTCTCGACTTAATGGTGAATGGCCTTATTCTATGGAATTTTTTTTTTAAGGACATGTTTAATAAGTTCAATGGCTTATCGAAAAAATAAAGGCATACGCATCATAAATTTAAAGAAGGAAAATTAGTCAGACAGTACGGTAGAGAATTATTTTTGTTGTAATGCCCCGTCTGCTATATATATATATATATATATATATATATTTTAATTTATTTATTCTTTTCCTCCTTCCGAGTGCCACTGGGTAGTCAGATCTTGCCCATTCCTGCTAAGGCATTAATATTGCAGAACGCGCGAATATTCCTAAATGCTCGGCATGTGCTCTTCCATAGTACGGATTCAACACGACAATGATGAGAATAGCTCTTCGTTTCCATTACCATGTTGTCGAACAATAAAAAGAATTTAACAACTGTGTGCTCGTGCGTCAGAGTTGAAATGGAAATTTAATTTCTTTTTTTTTATGCAATAATGTTACCTTTTATGAAATTAATTTAAAAAATTATCATCACCTTCACTATTTTTACAACCCATTCATGTTTTTTTTACAAGAAAAACCATTACTATTTTCTAAATATTAATTTTCAAAAACTATACATTATATGTACGTGAAAAAAGCAAATTGCATGAATATCCCCTTTATGTTGAAAAATTAAATAATAGATGTATATAATTTTATGTATAATGAGCCTGCGTCATTAAGTGGGGCAACATTCAGTTTTTTTTTTTTTTTTACAACGTGAAAATAATAAGAATCGCACAAAGTCATATTGACAACCTGTTCTAACCATGTCTAAAATATAAAATAATATAAGTGGGTCATCAAATGGAGTCTCTTAGATCATCATTCCTCTTAAATATAATTATTTCAAGAATAGACTCGATATAGCCATTATGCATGAATTCGATTATTTAAATTCATTATGACTTATGAGGTTAGCTTTATATTAATATGAATAGTCAAAGCAAATCATTGTCAAAATGCTGAGATTGTCTTAAACAATAGCATCGTGCCATGACCACTAAAATAATATAGGAAAATGAAATGTTCAAAATCTAGCAGCTACCATATATACTGTTGGCTATATTAAATATTAATTGAAATTTAAAGTAGCGAAATTTATTCCATCACAAATTCTCACTACGATTATATTTTATATGATACAGATATCAAAACAACTATCGGAAAAAAAAATATATATATATATATATAATAACTATTACATGACATTTAATAATTATAATAAATATAATTATCTAGAAAATATATGAATTTTCATTTTTCCGGTTTTATTCTCCTATTAACATCTTCTCCATGAATTATAATATGATGTAGATACAACAATTTCTTGAATCCATTCTATAAAATGGTAGATTATATTTCTTTTTCTTTTAAAAAGAATAAAATGATTGATTAAAATCAGAAACTTCATATACAAATAAAAAATGGATTTTAAATATTACATATCATACAAATACAAATCAAATGCAAATATAGATATACATAAAAGAACATTTTGTTCAAATCTAACTTGTAAACTGTGGTCATTAATAATGTAAAAGAAAACATAAATAAGCAAATAAATTGATCATATCGATATATCACATGTACTTTTTTTAAAATATATATTCAGTCATTACGTTATTCTACGGGTGTTATCAATAATATCATCGCACTCTTTTTACGGAGAACGAAAGAAAAAAAAAAAGAGGAGGGGGGGGTTTTTTGGGTAGGAGAGAAAAGTAAAGAAAATCCATAAACAGTCAATTGAAGCACTTTGAGGTGTTAAGTTGGACGTGAGCTGACCCCGACCACTCGGCTGAATGTGAAATGGGACCTGAGACGAAGCCACTTTGTCAAATAGTGTATCGCACTCATTCTCTCTCTCTCTCTGGGGTCCATTTTCGTATGGGCACCAAAAGAACCCCCGCTAATCATAAGTTCCAACTTCAGGTGAGGACAAAAATTGGGTCATATGAAAGCACACGAATTAAATTACACCAAGGGTCGTAAACGTTTAAAATGATGTTTAAATAGCTAATCAATTAACCCGGAGTGAGGTAAGATAATAATATTTTAGGTCACGTTTGATTATAAAGATTAAGATTAAATAAAGAAAATTTGATAAAATAAGTATGAGAAGAATTAAACCGTATAAATTTATTATACTATATTTGATAAGTATAGTATTAGGTATAAAATTTATATTAAAAAATAATTATTTATATTATAAAATAAATAATTTTTAATAATATTTAATAAAAATAATATTCATTAACTTAATATCATAATATGGAGTTATATTTTTAGAAATGCAAAATATTTTTTTTTTTGTTTTTGTCTAGTAAATTTCGTTTTTATACCGTAGTTCAGATGAAACAAAATTTAAGTATTTTGTATAGTCTATTAACCTAGTTTTTATCCGGTCACTAAATAAATTTACAAATCAAATATGAAGCAAAATTTTTTGTCTAGTCTAATCTAATATCACGAAAATTATGCAATCAAACGCTACCTTAATAACACTTTAAATAAGTTATATGATGAAAAGTCATTTGAGAATTGCTCAAAAACATATAATTTGTACGTTTTAATAGTAACTACATCAAAATCATATTATCTATATAAAACATAAGCTAAAACGTAACAAATTTGTAAAGTTTTGGGTATAGAAATCCCATATTTGGCAATTTTTTTTTTTTTTACTTATAAGAAAACAAATTAAAAATAAAGAAAAAGCTGCAAAATTGAAAGAAAGGGGAAAATATGAAAAAAGAAAAAGGAAGAAGCAAGGGGTGGTGGTAGTGGGTATTATTGCAGTGGTCCTTGTTTACATTCTTAGTGGTCTAGTCGTCATGAGCGGTAGTGGACCTGTATAAAAGCCCCCTATAGCATAACTAATAAGGATCCCCTCGATGCTTAAGTTAGCAAAGTGAGTGATTGTAGATTGGGCGTGCTACAAAGAGAGCGTTAAGGGAAGAAGAGTTGAGAATGATTGTCAAAATCACAATTCTACTGATCATTCAAATGCATAAAATCGGTAGAATCGTACCAAACTGAAAAAATCGTAAATTTATAAAATCGTATATGAAAGTTTATAATTTTACATATAAATGATTTTATATCTATTTTACTAAAAAAATATTATAAAATCATAAACTTGTAAAATCGTATTTTTGACTTATGATTTTAACAACTATAATCCTTTCACCCGGAACTCCTTATCCTATTTATATGGAGTAGAGTTGACTTATTGGGTCACGTGACATTTAAGGATTAACTTACACACAATTTAAGGTGAAGAGCATGGTTAGTAGGAGAAAGGATAGCTCTTTACTAGATGCAGTTAATTATGTTGGACGATCTAATGATTATCATTTACAGTGCTTTCTATAAAGTGATGAGAGGTTATAGAAGTCGTAGAAGATGATAAGACCAAAAGTAGGTCAAAAGGCATATGAGGGGTCTCCTAAGAAGGAATGGCATGCAATAGTACCAACAAATGTACCATAGTTAATGGAGGTTCAAAATTAGTTAAGTTTACTATTGTCTTTAAAGTTAATGTTTGATTAATAAGGATAAGAATAATAATTGGATTGGTATTCTTGATGCAAAGAAGAGTTTCTCATCTAGGATGGATTGAAAACAAGGTATGCAAATGTCATACCACCCCAACAATCATGTAAGAGGAGATGTTGTGCTAATGCATGAGTTAGAGGAAGCTAAGGGGATAGTTGGTGAGGTGGTGATGTGGTTGGAAACCCTAGTGCTAAGTCATTGAACTAATATACTCATAACATATTTGAGATGCCGGTGCATATAAAGAAATTGGTAAGAAGGGAGATCCTATTATGGAGGATATAATAGTTGATCTAATGAGGAAGGTTGATGTTGAGTGTGTTAGAGAAGTTAGAACTACTCATAAATCCACATTAATGAAATTTACATAAACTTTGTTTACACAATAACCAAAATCAAAATTAATCTTTCCTTTCTTCCATAATTTTATACGGTAGATCAAATAACACAACCTTTTTATATTAACAATATTACTAGTTTTGACATTTATTTATTTTATAACTTTGATCATGAAATCAAGAGACTATTTGTTTGATTTTATACTATACTGATATCAAGAATCTTGCAATATAGTTACTAATTCTTTCAATTTGATAAAGATTTTATCTAGTAACATCTTAAATCATATATAATCCTTCTCTATAACAACCATGGACAAAGAATCCATGAATTAACGGATCAAACTTGATTGATTCAATTACATAACTTTTTGTGAACCGTTTGTAAAACCCAAAACAAGGAAAAATAAAAACATAAAACAAGAGAAAATAATAAAATAAAGTGTTATTGCAAAGGACCTAAATGGTATTGTAGAGTTGAAGTAGGGGCTGTTTGGGCACAAAAAATGTCCATGAACTCTAAGTATAAAAGCTACACTTAGGGTTTAGGAAACTCTTTTCTATAAATCGCTCTTACAAGTCACCTTATAGGGTTTCTGTTTGCTTAATTGCACCAAGAGAGGAGTTTAGCACGTTCAACAAGAATTATGAAGAAAAAAAGATTGAGGTAAGTCATAGGGACCTTCTTCCATTGAGTTTTTTTTATCAGGAATTATTAAAAATTCATTTTTCTAACTATAACAGCAAGAAAAACGAATTTAAGGAGGTTCAACGTGAGTTTTACAATGGATCTTTACTGGTACAATAGAGATAAATGTGGAAGATTGAGATAAGGTTATACAAAACCCTTTTCTTCTAAGTTTTTGATCAATTATTTTAAGTAGCTTGTTTTTCTACATAAGGCAATGGTAAAACGACCCTAGGGTAGTCCTACGCGTACCTTATAACGGATCTTAGGTGATAGAAGCGTAGCCTAAGGATCTCTATAGGTATGAATCTAATTTGTGCACTTATACATGTTGTTCCTTTACCTTATGGTTTGAATGCATGAGTTGGAGTATGATTTGGTTGTAGAAGCGTTGTAATTGATGTTTTGAGCATTATAGAGTTGTATTGGTGTTTGGTTATCGAGTTGGGAGGGGTAGTTTTCGAAATTTGAGAGAAGTGGGGTTATTTGTGGGGGATGATACGTTGTTGCAGTTAGCATAATTCTCATATTATAGCTAGTGTTCGAATGCTAAGGGCTTGACATGCTCTTTCGAGCATGGGATTTGGATGCTAAATGAACTAGCATCTAGACAACTTAACCATTGTTTCTTGTAGTGATGTCCTTTTGAGTGTTTTTGGGTTTTTTCAAGTTGTCTTCCTATCCTAAATCCTTTCTAAAGTTTTTCCAAACATGATTTTTCACCCAAAACACATTATAAATCAATCTATCTTCATAGCTATCTTAGGTCCCTAAAGTTACACAAGTGTTAGTGGGTAAGGGCTAAGTAGTTAAGTTTAAGGGTAATGTTAGATAATTCTATAGAGTAAATAAGGTATTTTATTTTCATGTGAATAGGTTATAAGGCAATCGAATGCAAATCTGAGTAACCCAACTAAAGTAGGAGATGGTGTCATGATATGTCAATTTCTAGTAAGTTGATGAAACTAAGTATGGGACACTTGCTTGTTGGTTGTAATGTTAGGTTAGTGAATATAACAGAATTAAATAATTATTGGACATTAAATGAATGTGTGCTGCGTGTGCTTGGCTAGGCTTAAGGGATTAAGAGGACCAACCCTTGAGACGGTACCCCGATGATCCTTATACAATGGTATCCTAATTGGAGTAATGCCTAGAAATGATCCGAGTAGTTTTAGGTTGATGCATGATTACTTGGTTATTAGGGTATCGGAGAGGATTCACACCAATACTATATGGTATTACATATATATTTGTGTGCTGAGGTCGTAAGTACCCCTATGGTGCTTAACGGGCTTAAACAAAGATAAATAAAAGAATGAATGTTGCATTATTATATTTTATACTTATGTGTGTATGTGATTGGAATTGTATGTTCATGTTCATGCGCTTGAAGTATTCTGTACTAGGCTTCAGCTCATTCCTTCTTTAATTTTTAGGTACAGGTATAAGTTAGGGCATTTATGAAGTTTAGTATGGTGACTTTAATATAAGGTGATGCAACAGACTATTGTGTTTATTATTTTGATGAGGATGGAAATAGTTCTGTGAAGTCTAAGTAGGAGTGTGAGCTTGGCTAAAAATATTAATAGACTTTTAGTTATTTATTTTAGTTGTATTTTGGGTCATGAGAAGTTATGTGAGACATCTCCTATCGATGTAATTGGAAGTACACTAGTTATCGAGTATGGCTAGAATAAGAGGTTGAGTTGTTATTTTATTTTATTGAAAATCATTGTTATTGTAATATGTTTGAACATATCTTTAGTTGAATAAAAGAAGTTGAGAATGTTGACCATTCAGTAATATTTGTTGTTTGAGGATGTTATAGACATCCATGAGATTTTGTGGAAATACTATAGGTTTTGAGGATTGGTATGTAATAGGTTGTTTGAGACGCCTAACGTATTAGTAGAAGTTAGGGACACGTTGTAGGCTATAACGTTTCGGGGTCTGGGGTGTTAGATATTTTATCTAGTTATAAGGATTAAAAATCTTTTTCACGAATTCCTCATTTAACTATAATACCATATGGCACTCTATTTGCTAAAACCTCTATTATTAAACATTTATGACAAAAGAAATAGGTTGTTAACTCAATATACTACAAACTTAATTGCATCACCACCTTAGGCACCACTTACAAGGTGTAACACCTTCAATTGGTTCAATCCTTGAAAGTACATAAATAATTAGGTTTTATTCTCATACAATAGCCAATTTGAGGTACTTACCAATATAGAGATTTTTATTGAAATTTCAAGAGTTTTCTTGAGCTCTAATCATTTCTTGATCAAGAAAGTACATTAGTAGTAAGGAAAAGTAAGTAACAAGAGATCCTTAGATTTCTCCTTGATTACCCCAACTATAGAGGGTACTAAGGTTTTAGTTTTATTTTATATTCTTTTTGTAGAAAGGTAAGGGCTTATAAGAGCTTGTGTTGGAATCTGAGTACATAGTTGTAAGTCCATATTTTAATCAACATTAAGTATAAATTAGTAGATAATGCACCCACGGTGCATATATATATATATATATAATACAAAGCTTTAGTTTGTAGAAAATGAAAACTTGAATTTGTATTAATAATTAACAATCATTACAAATTAAGAATATGTGTAAAACAATAGCAATTGGATAATTTGATAAAACTCAAAATAAATACGTTAATGAATATTATACATTCACGTGTACTTACTATATATATTAATATGTATCTACTATAGTTTGATCGTAAATATTATTATATATTAATGTGTATTTCTCCTTGATTACCCCAACTATGGAGGGAGGATAGGGTTTCAGTTTTATTTTATATTCTTCTTATAGTAAGGTGAGAGCCTGTAGGAGCTTGTGTGGGAAGCAGAGTATAGAGTCATGGGTCCATAACTTAATAAGCATTTATAATAAATTACGTCATTAGTTTTCAATTACATAATTTAGAGTATAAATTTCTCTTTTGCTTCTTTTTTTAGTTCTATTTTCTTGTGCAACTCCAACTAGATGGTTTCCACTGCCTATCAAAGGGTGTCCTAGATCTACAAGTTAAAGAGGCAAAAACGAAAATAATCTTACATATTTATTTACTTTTCTACAAAATGTGAAATCTTATTCAACTAATGAATTTTTTTCTTTTTTATGATGCAACAATAAAATTTTTGAAATTATTGAATGAATGACAAAGAACCAACTACCAGCATTGCGACTTACGAGCATCCCTATCACCTAGAAATTTGCTCCTTTTTATTTTTTCTTTTCGTTTTTTTTTTTTCAGGGTTCCTCAGCTTCAACTAATTATAAACGCAATGATATTCCTTATATCTTTCTCATGGGCGTCATATATATTATATAAAGAGAGACAATTTTTTTCCCTTTTTTTCTTGAAAAAAAAGAAAAAAACCTCCGCGTTACCTGTTATTATTTTTCATGTTTTAATCGTAAGTTTGCAATCGACGCATCCGGCTCACAAACATTAGATACTTGCATTATATTAATGATGCAATTTTAAAGAAAAAAATCGGAATCCTATTATGTTGGGAGCTCGTAATTTGTGTTACTTGTACTCTTACCAAAACTTGTTTACATAATTTATAAAATATAATTATTTAGAGGATCCAAATCTTTATTAAGCTTATTTTCATAATTAAAATGCTCCCGTGAATTGAAGGATTAATTACATAGAAGAGCCGTATGACGATGATGTCTAGAAGAAATGTGTTGGCAATGTGTAAGTATGGAAGAGATGGGGAAGGGAAGGAGGGATGGGGAGAGAGATGCCATGTGTAGTCTTGGTTTCGTGGTGGTCTCGGTTCAATATTGAAGTCAGTTGATATATATATATATATATATATATATATATATTTAATTATATAAGGATGAGATATTTGAATCTAGTCCATTTACTGAAATATCAGTGTTGATACTTTATTTTGACAACTTTATTTTCTATACCTAAAATATTGTTTTAAATGCAACGTCACCTAATCAAAACAAAGAGAAACTTATATTTGTTGAGAAAGAGAAACCCATATTTGTTGAGAAAGTGACTCGAACCATTTAAATATGCTCAAGTTAAGATTGTTCACGTACGGTTTGATTTGCACAAAATTTTTATTTTTTATTTTTAAAATGGTGTATTTCTCCATATATCTTCTAATCACATACGGTTATGTAAAAATAATATATATATATATATATATATATACTTAAAATAGATAGAGCCAAATCTTTTTATATGGTAAACTGTAAGTAATAATGTGACGCAATTAGAACATGAAAACTTTATCGAGTTGATTTACTACGAATTTCTTATGCTTTCATTTCATGTGGGTCCAGTGTTTGGACAAATAGATGACTTAAAAAATACTGCTAAGACAAATTTTAAATGGGAACAAAATGTTGATTCCCCTTAAAAGTGTCGGTAGGATTCATTTTCGTTAAGAATCACATGAAATGTGCTAGCACTTGGAACCTTCACTTTCAATTTTGTATATTCTTTCCATTTTGAAATAACTAATGATCAGTTTTATGGACGATGAAATTCGATATCATAGTTATAATTAATTTATGCATTTGCTGTGCGCTTTTGTATGTTAGACGACTCATTATGGCTTAGGGTTGTCTCTTCTGATTTCTTATGGTTAAGAGAACAGGACATGATGGGACTCAAATCGAAATCAAAGCTAGGCCTTAGAATATTCTCAACTTGTCCTTCTTTTGTATTTAAAATTATATGAATTATTACCATCTCTTCACTAGATGTACCGTTTTTTATTTTTCTTCAAAACTAGGAAATGGGAAATTATTTACAAAAGCTTTTTAGGACGCAGTAATCGATTTAATTTTGAAAATTAGTTATTTCCTTTTTAAAGCTTTAATTGAGCCCCATTTTTCACCATAGCTTGTTTTTGTCGTGTCCAAATAAATTGTTGTTTGGCTGATGTACCAAATCAGAACCTTTTGGAACAAGTGTACAGATCAATTCAACATTTAAAGGTCGACATCCACATCACTACAGCATGATCACCACTGTTCTTCGGAAAAGAAGAATCAATTTCCTTCTTCTCTTCTCCTTATGCATTATAGTACATTTGCCATTGGACTAGTATGAAAAAAATGTTGGGCTAGCTGCTGGATTCGAATGATGTACGTAGTCCACCACATACTGATATTGTAGAATTAGCTTGTAAAGATTTGGAAACCTATTAAAAACTTTGATATAAATAAATAGCATTATATGATTGTTTTAACTATGATAATATTTTTTGTATTTATAACAATTCTACAACTACACATGCATAGATGTTAAAATTGTAAGTCAACTAATACGACTTTACGAATTTACAATTTTATGAGTTGTTTTTAATTAAAATAGATATAAAATCATTTTGTTGTAAACTCTTGATTGAATTATAACTCTAAGTCAACAACAAAACCAAGATTGTATAATTGGGGGAAAAGGACTTATTTTAATCAAATCAATTTTAAAATTATCGGTAGGAAAATATTTGCTTATTATCATAATTATATTAATGCCTTATATATGTGAAAAAATATCTTATTAATGATTTAACCTATAATAATTTCTAAAACTTAATAGGATAGAAAAATTCATTTAAAAAATGATTAAGAGTTATCGTTACACTTGATAATAGATTAAAAAACCAACTTTTGATCTTTTTATTATACACGTATATTAAATGAAAATTAAATATTAATTTATGAAAAATTACATTAATATATATAACTTGTGTAAGTTTTATTTTTAAGAAATATAGATAAAAATAATTAAATAGGAAATTACAAGTAAAATAGAGAGAGCAACCTAGCATAAATATAAATATTGTACTATCTATTTTCATGGAAACTTTATATGATTGTTATATGAGCAATGCTAAAAAAAAAAAAAATAGAATATCATTTTGAATATAAATTATTAGGTAATCGATTATTCAATAATCCATGTTCATTTTTGTAAATCAATTATAAAAAAAATTTATTAAATCAAGTCATATAATTAGTTTTGTTTTTTTAATACTTTATGTGATAAGACCAAAATACCTGTAATATAGATAATATAATTATTTCTTATGTTATTACTTATAAGAAATAGCAACTCAAAAGAATTTATTTAGTTAGATATGTTTTATAATTAATAAATTTAATGTTATTGATTATTGTGGAAACATAAAAGGTTTAATATATGCAAAAAGATAAATATCATTCAAGTAATAAAAGCAACCTAAAAAGAATAAATGACAAACATAGGATTTGAACCTAAGACCTCAAGTTTGATGAGGTGTGACATACAAAATGATCTTGGTGTTCCAAGAGTTAAAGTAGCTCATGATTCCCGAGCATATATGTATATATATTGGTATGCATACTTTCCAACAACCTAAAGTCAAATACATAGTTATCTTATCTTAGATTTGTTTTCTAACCATATTGGTCCCAATTCTCCTGATCTCTTTCAATCAAATTTCCTCTTTTTGTTCTTTCTTTTATAGGTTTTCCATTAATAAGGAGATCCACAAGATTGTAACCATTTATAAAGGCATTCTAGATTGCTAGTATGGTCATATTATAATTTCCTTATGAAAAACCAACAGTGTCTTAATAACTTACTCGTCAACATCTAAATTGACTTGGCATATGCATGTATGGTGGCATCAATGCCTAATCTATCACATTGTTTCGAACAATTGCTCCCTTAGAACAACACAGCTACCAATCCATGGTAACAATATTTGATCACTAGTAGGCCTATGTCATTCAACCTAAGTGTAAGCACAAATAGAAACAAATTTATGATTTTGATATTCTTAGATTTGTTCAATCATTTAGTAAACAAGTAAAATTGTTAAGCAAGGTAATTGTGTACTTAGAGTGTGCTCATCAACCTTTAATCAATTAATTTATTAATTAGCTCATAATAATAACATATGACAATTATTTATACTTTTAGTTGTATTAGAAATTTGTAAATCTAAGTTTAGAAGTTGATTTCCAACTTAATTTGGTGTTTGGAACATAAAAGTAATCATTTAAGAACTTCCAAGGGACAACATGGTCAACCTAAGGGTTACTAGGTCGACCGGACATACAGGGGAAAGGAGCAATAAGTCAATCGATTGACATGGGGATTAGAGCTTGTGGTTGATTGCAAATCAAGTTAGTCTCTATCCCTTAAGTTTTAGTTGCCCCTCATAAATAAACATCCCTAATTGATCAAGGTTGAGATAAAGTTAATCATATATCTTCGTTGATACTCAGATCTCATTACAAATTCTAGTTTCAAATGAGCCTTAATTCAAAACTTCTCCCAAAATCACCATTAGTTCACTTCTCATCCAAATAATCATCAACAATAATCAAATTATGCCTAAATAACTCTAATTTACAAGGTTTATATCATGTTTTTATCATAGCATATAGATTCAACAATTCATAATCATAATCCATAAAATCTTCGGTTGATGAAATTTTACTCTTAGGATAAATTAAACCCTAATTTGTACATACTTCCATTCACATTATCAATAAGGGAAGAAGAGGAAAATATAGTACCTATTGTAAATGTCTTTGACACCAATGTAGCATTTCCATGCAACTTGATATGTCCGTGGTTCCACTACTTTCATCATTTCCTTTAATGAACACAAATTTTACTTAAGAACCTTCATATAGAATCACAATCACCACTATTTGCAAATTCATTTTCTATGATAACCACACCATCCTTACTGCCGATACTCAATTTTAGCCCAACTCGAGGCCTAACTCTAGTACAAATCTTTGAAGGCCCAATAGCACTTGAAGGACCAAGCTCCCTACCTTCTCTAAGCATTCTTACTTGCTTGGTCATCTCTACGACTTCCAAGCCCTATGGTAACCAATGATCTAAGCAAATGGCTCTAAGGACCTGAACGATTACCCTAATAGGCAAAATCCTTAGAGCTCACTTAGTGTCTAAGGACCTCGCCATTCAGTCTAAGCATAAAGGGTAAAGACATACTTCACCTACAAGCTCCATTTGGGGCTCAGCTCACCACTAGCAATTTGCTCCCGCCCTCTCTCCTATCTCCTCACTCCCTTTTTATCTCTAGCATCGGCATCTTGCCTTGGCTTATTAATTACGTCTTGATGCTTGTGGTATAACTAGCGCATCTGATATGCTCTTATAGTGTCAAATCCCCATATTACAGACATGGCTGTTAACATGGTCACAACTGACCAATTCCTAGAGCCACCTTGTCACCTCTGCAGTATATATCCCCTACTTGCTATCAAGTACGAACAAGTCCTAAACCAATACATGTCTAGGTAGTTATACCTTCTTACACTATAAATAATGTAAGAAGCTAATAGGTAAGGGGATCGACTCCTTGGATTTATCTTTATTCTCGAAATCTCTCTTAATCCTAAAACTTTCATACATTCCATATACATAGCATATCCTTGCCTAAGCACCATCCCTAAGGATTTTTAGTGCTTGGTGAGTGATACGAGGCAAGCGCACCTATCAATTTTAATATAGTCGGATATGAGTCCGAGTCGATCCCTCAGAGATTTTGAGTACTAATATTAACTTTAGCTTTATTATCTAATCGGAAAATTATGATGAATTAAATGAATTAAAAAGACTGAAATTAATAAACTAAACTAATTATGAGACTTAATTACGCAAATTAGAAAGCAATAAAACTACTAACGACTTCAAGTATGCAATAATGTATTTAGGAATTATTTCCCCTAGTATTTAACATGTAACCTTTTTAAAATATATTCAATTTAGTTTCTATGATTCTTGACCGGAGGGATTCACAATTAAAGCTAATATCTTTCTCAAGCATATTAACCCTAATTCTAAATTATTTACCGGAATCTCTTCACTTAGTAATATAACTTAAAATTGCATTAATGTTTAATGAATTCCCACACAAACAATCAAATTTCCGAAAGAAACATGTATCTTATTTCTAAGTATACATGTAATTCTCTTTAATTATGCTAAGATCTAATTACACATGCAATTTCTCAATCAACATGCATAATATCATATATTGACACTCTAGAATTATCAATCCATATCTAAACAACATAATTGAATCAAGAAAAGATAGAAACTTTCTTGAAATTATAATTCAATCCAAGGGTTACATGAAACCCTAGGTTCCATAATCCTAAATACTTGAATTCTAAACTATCATAACGAATCTAAAAACGAGTTCCATCAAAGACATAAAATAAAACATGAAAACCCCTCTTGATTTGATGAATAATTTCTCTGATCTTGAAATCGATGTCGTTCTTGCTTCTTGATGTTGTTTCTCCTTAAGTCTCTTCTTTTCTCTTGTCTCTCTTTGTTTCTGTAATGTCTTCCTTCCTTTTGAACCCTAAGATCTCCTTATATATGTGTATTACACGGATTTTATTTTCGTCACCAGACACGGCCTGGGACATGGCCGTGTCCCCAGGTCGTGTAACTTTCTGCACAAAGGCAAAATTTCTGCACAACTTCAAAACTTCATAACTTCTTCGTTTGAACTCAGAATTGAGTGAAACTTGATTCGTTTTCTTCGTTTTCAAGCCTAGAATGCGTTTAAACCCTAAAATCAACATTTTACTCAATTAAGTATCAATTTCTTTAAAGAAAACAAAAAATGCACGGGAAATGCTATAAAATCACCATATGAAATATGTTTAAAATCAGAGTTATCAAATTTCCCTACACTTGAGCATTTGCTTGTCCTCAAGCAAATAAATAAAAACAAAACTTTCAAGACAAGAAACACTAATCAAAATTTATCACTATTTAAGAAACCGGTGAAAGAATACACTTGACCCGAAGAAACATAAGAAAATCATTCTCAACTAACTTGCAATAATAAAGTCAACCAATTTCATCTGACCATATTCAAATGCTCCAACAATACTTAATACAAGAATTCACTAGTTAATTTATGAAAATCAAAGTTTACTCAAGCCATTTAACCAAGGATTCTTAAACTAAAAATTAGATTTAACATCCGCCAACTGAGAAAGAGTCATAAAAATTTTATCCATTCGACTAAAATGTATACAATTCTCTCTTCCATCTCACCAAGCACCATAATCTAAAACAAACACATTTTACATCCACTCTTCCTCTGATCATCCCCCTAGTTCATGCTTTTGTTGAGAGGTCTTTTGAATTTACCTTATTTAAGCACAATTGTGTTGGTAGCGGGAAAGAATCTCGCTCTTCTGAGGGACTAAGACCGATCCATACCAACTTATTTCTTATATTGATAGCGGGAAAGAACCTTGCTCTTCTGACGAACCAAGGCCGATCCATATCAATTTTTTTCATTTGAATTGGCATTGGGGCTCAATCTCGCTCTTCTGACGGACCAAGACGAATCCTTACCAATTTTTTTCTATTCATACACTTGTTATTACTTTTGATCTCCAATCATTATGATATTTCAGGGGTTTCTCAAAAGAAGAATTTCATTTGTTTGTTTGTTAAAAATTATAGGGCTCTTAAAAATTTCTAAGAAAAAGGTATACACAAAAGTAAATTTAAAAATAACCATGACTAACTCTCAACTAGTGATGTTGCTCCAATCTCAAGTCTTAAAATCCTAAGCTAAATAACTCGTAACATTGTCTTCCAAAAATTTGACTAATCAATTCTAGTAAAGTATCATAAGATCAATAACAATCAACATGACATAGTTGATTTGGCTTAATACCAGTTAATCACCTATTGCAAGTTATCTTAAAAATAATTGGGTCAAATATCAATAATTGGTTTCCTAAACAGTAACAAAATCATATATATCCCTTCCCCACACTTAAAAACGTACATTGTCCCCAATGTACTACAAAAAATCATAACAGCAAGAAAAAGCAGCACAGAGAAAAGGAAACATATGCAATGAAAAGAAACTAATACTTCCCTGGCAGTCGAAAAGAAGTGCAAAACGAAGAAGTAGCATCATTATATATAACGGAGTTCACAAGTCTTGATCAATAAAAGAAAACACAAAAAATGTGAAACTAAGTAGAGTGATCAGAATCCGTCTCCTCAGCCTCCTCATCAGATGATGCCTCAGCCATAGTAGCATCATCATTGTCATCACCTTCCTCATCATCCTCATCATCCTCCTCACTTGCGCCAGCCTCCTCGTCTTCACCCTCCTCATCAACCTCTTCCTCACTACTCTCATCTTCCTCATCCTTTTCCTCACTCGCCTCTTCAGTAGTAGCCGACGCTTTCATTTTGAGAAATTCTTCCATTCTGTCCTGTCGGAGATGAAGTTTATCCATACTTGCTCGTATATAATGAACCTCAGACAGCAACAAATCAAATTTATCGTCTAAGCTAGCTGAAGACGTTTGGCCCCGAGATGTGCTGCTGCGAGAGCGTCGACCTTGACTTCTTGATGGTAGGAGGTTCATGAGGTGGAAGGAATTGAGGCGCATAGGAGTGACTTGGCTAATGAAAGTCAGTGAGGGCCAAGCAACAACCTTAGTTCTCATAGCCTGCACCAGTAATATAATATAAGGGCCACAGCAAATATGCCCTTTCTTCCGAGTAGTGGTGGCTTGATGGTTGAAGAGTTCGGCGATTTCAATGGCTAGATTGATGGGGTGCTTATGGATGACACTGTAAAGATAGAGGCAATCCTTGTTAGACACCACCCCAGTGCTAAGGCCTCTACCAGTCAATGTATGGGAGAAAAGCCAATGAAGAACTCGGTATTCAGGCTTAACTAATTGAGAGGCCTTACTCCTGGCGGGATCATAAGCATCGCCAACCGTGGTCTCATTCCAAAATGACCTTGCCGTAACGCCACGAGGAAACCGACACGAGAGACTTTGGAATTCTTCCGTCCGAGTGTATCTGTCTGCATATAAACCAAGATAGCAGCCCAGTTGAGTGATGGACATGTGGAATGGATGGCCACTCAAGGTAAAGTGTAATTGGCGGTTTGGACCCATGCGAGTAGCACTGTCTTTATCTAGCTTATAAGTGCACAGAAATTCTAGGGTCAGCTCTTTATAAACTGAAGCTTCAAAGGATAATAGGTGCTCTTAAACGGTACCATCCAAGAGCGCCTTCATCTCGGTGGTGAGCTCTAGTTGAGCGAGAACATCCCAATCCAATCGAAGGCTCTCGCTAAAAGGCTTAGACTGAAGCAATTGGTAACGTTGGGCTTGATAGTCCTCCTTAAATTGGAGCATTGGGTGCTCCATAGGAGGAAGAGTCACCAGTAGCTCAACAATTGCGCCAGCTTGTGACGAAGAGGATGCCGCAAATTTGGATTTCCGACGAACGGAAAGCTTAGATCGATTAGCCATTAGAAAACCTGAAAAGAGACAACAAGCCAAATCAAACGCGGACATCCATATTGCACATAGTTTGAAGCAAACAGAAAAATAGGAATAACAATGGGTGAGATTTTGAAAGGAATGCTCATTGGGGCATTTCATCGAACATATAGAGTGCAGCAGGAAAATGAGGTGGTGGAAAAGAAATGAGTGGAAAATACTTCCATCGAATTCTACTACACCCTAATTAATAAGGAAAAACAAGCGTCTATACATATAAGAGACGCGAAATGACCCAGAATTATGATTGCCCATTGCTAACCCTAACAAGTATGAATGGAGAATGACAGTAAATTAACTAATGATGCATAGTCATGATCTATATAAGATAAGCAATAATGAAATTTAATTAGATGAGGAAGCATGATAACATATAAGATCAAGAATTAAAAGTAATGATGCATAGTCATGGATGAAAAATCAAAAGATAGCAACAGGGCAAAAACAATAGGCATAAGAGGCAGAACACATAATCCCATTGCTGCAATATAAGGAAGAGAAAGGAGAATTAAGGATAAAAACTTACTTGGATTAAAGTGTAGAAAGTCGGAATTATGGAAAGAAGAGGGAGAATGAGAGCAAATGTAAGAGGGATATGTGTGATTGTGAGAGTGTGAGAGAGTGTGGAATTTAAATAAACCGATCATGTGTGAAAATCGTGTTATTTAAGGCGACATGGGCTGGGACACGACCGTGTCCCACGCCTGTGTAACATTATGTGCGTGTCGTATGTTACCTGGACGGACACGGGCTGGGACACGACCGTGTTCCACGCCCGTGTAACTTTCTGTTCTCGGGTGGTGTTTGGTCGCATACGGGCTGGGACACAATCGTGTCCCACGCCCGTGTAACTTTCTATTCACTGGCGAAAATTCTGGGCGCACACGGGCTGGGGACACGACCGTGTCCCTCACCCGTGTAACTTTCTGTGCACGAGTGAAGATTGCTGGACGGACACGGGCTGGGGACACGACCGTGTCCCTCGCCCGTGTAACTTTCTGTGCACGGGTGAAGATCAAAGTCTAGGCGGACATAGGCTGGGGACACGACCGTGTCCCTCGCCCGTGTAAAATTTTTTTTTTTTTTTTTTTTTGAATCAAGAAAAGGGAACTTAGAAATAATATAACTAAAGAGAAAATGAAAAATTAAAATTAAAATTAAGAAGGAGAAGACTGTGACTAAAAATTAAAAGAAAAATATACGAAGCAAAGCAAAGTTAGATAAAACGGACAATAAAATGAAGAAAAATTAAAGAACTAAAACATAAGCAGAATTAGATATGGGTTGCCTCTCAAGAAGCGCTTTAGTTAACGTCGATAGCTCGACGGGATACGTCTTCAGCTCGACGGGATACGTCTTCTTACGTTAGTTCTGTCGGATGGAGATAAAACTCCTCCCGGCCAACATGCTCCAAGTTTCCACTCAAGTATAATTTCAACCGTTGTCCATTTACCTTAAATGTGCCCTTCTCCGGGTGTGTAACTTCAACAGTCCCATACGGGAAGACTCGTGTAATTGTAAATGGTCCAGACCACCTGGATTTTAACTTACCTGGGAATAAACGCAGGCGAGAATTGTACAAAAGGACATGATCACCTTCTTTAAATTGTCGACCTTGTTTAATACACTGATCATGATACTTTTTGGCTCTTTCTTTGTATAACTTGGAGTTCTCATATGCATTCGCTCGCCATTCCTCAAGCTCGTTCAATTGAAGTTTCCTATGAGAACCTGCACGCTCAAAATCAACATTAGTACACTTAATCGCCCAATAAGCCTTATGCTCTATCTCGACCGGTAAATGACAAGCTTTGCCATATACAAGTCGGTAGGGTGTGGTGCCGAGTGGTGTTTTGTAGGCGGTTCTATATGCCCATAGAGCATCATCCAACTTTTTTGACCAATCTTTCCTATGATACTCTACAGTTTTTTCAAGAATTCGCTTAAGATCGCGATTGGCAACTTCCACTTGGCCACTACTTTGGGGGTGGTACGGGGTGGCTATCTTATGTGTAACGCCATAGCGTTTCAATACTTGATCGAGTTGAGCATTGCAAAAGTGTGTTCCCCTATCACTTATAATTGTTCTAGGGGTGCCAAATCGAGAAAATAGGCCTTTCAAGAATTTTTTTACTACCCTAGCATCATTAGTAGGTAGGGCTTTAGCTTCCACCCACTTAGAGACATAGTCAATGGCTACTAGGATATATTTGTTTCCATTTGAGTTCGAAAAAGGACCCATGAAATCGATTCCCCACACATCAAATACCTCAACCTCGATGATGGGGTTTTGTGGCATTTCATCCCTACGGGATATATTTCCTACTCGTTGGCAACGATCACAACTCTCAATATATCTCTGGGCATCTTTAAATAGGGTAGGCCAATAAAATCCTGCCTCTAAGACCTTATGAGCTGTCCTATTGGCGCTATGATGCCCACCCGTGGGCCCCGAATGACAGTGGCTCAAAATTCGCCAACCTTCGAGGTGTGGTACACACCTTCGAATGACATGATCTGCACATACTTTAAATAGGTAAGGATCATCCCAAAAATAATGTTTCACATCAGAAAAGAATTTCTTCTTTTGCTGGTGTTGAAGTCCCTTCGGTATGATCCTAGTAGCTAAAAAATTAGCAATATCTGCAAACCAAGGAATTTCCATATCACTTACCTGGGCGATGGCATAGAGTCACTCCTCAGGGAATTCATCCTTGATCTCGTTCTCATCGAGCAATTCCAAGTTTGGGTTCTCCAATCGGGACAGGTGATCTGCTACTAAATTCTCAGCACCTTTTTTATCTTTGATCTCCACATCAAACTCTTGCAGCAACAAGATCCACCTAATCAATCTTGGTTTTGCATCCGGTTTTGCTAACAAGTACCAAAGGGCAGAATGATTAGTATAAACGATTACCTTAGATAAAAGCAAATAAGAGCGAAATTTATCAAAGGCAAAAACAATGGCTAGCAACTCTTTTTCTGTAGTAGTGTAGTTCTCCTGAGCATTCGTAAGAGTTTTGCTAGCATAGTGAATTGGTTGAAAGTGCTTATCTCGCCTTTGCCCCAGCACTGCCCCGACTGCGTGATCACTTGCATCACACATAAGCTCAAAGGGGAGTGCCCAATCAGGTACTACCATGATTGGAGCATTGGTAAGTTTCTCTTTAAGGATATTGAAAGCTTTCAAACACTCCTGAGAGAAAACATAAGACACATTCTTCTCTAAAAGCTTAGTCAAAGGGCGGGCAATTTTCGAGAAATCCTTGATAAATCGCCTGTAAAAACCTGCGTGTCCTAAGAAACTTCTTATGGCCTTGACCGAAGTTGGAGATGGGAGTCTTGCAATCGCATCCACTTTGGCAGTATCCACCTCAATTCCTCGATACGAGATTTTATGGCCTAGCACGATACCTTCTTGAACCATGAAGTGGCACTTTTCCCAGTTGAGGACAAGGTTGGTCTCTTCACACCGAGTAAGTACCCTGTCCAAATTATTCAAACAAAGGTCAAATGAGTTGCCAAAAACTAAAAAATCATCCATAAATACCTCCATTATGTCCTCAATCAAATCATCAAAAATAGCTAACATGCATCGCTGGAATGTAGCCGGTGCATTGCAAAGACCAAAAGGCATTCTGCGATAAGCAAAAGCGCCATAAGGACAAGTGAAAGTGGTCTTTTCTTGATCTTCCGGTGCAATAGGTATCTGAAAATAACCAGATAAGCTATCCAGAAAACAATAAAACATATGTCCAGCTAATCGTTCTATCATTTGATCAATAAAAGGTAAGGGGAAATGGTCTTTTCGTGTAGCATCGTTTAACTTTCGATAATCGATACATACACGCCAACCTGTTACCGTTCTCATCAGAATCAATTCATTTTTTTCATTAGGGACTACTGTCATCCCACTTTTTTTTGGAACAACTTACACTGGACTTACCCATGAACTGTCAGAGATAGGATATATCATACCTGCATCGAGGAGTTTGATAACTTCCTTTTTGACTACCTCTTTCATATTTGGATTCAAACGTCTCTGGGGCTGCACAACCGGCTTATAATTTTCTTCCATTAAAATCTTATGAGTACAAAAGGAGGGATTGATACCTCGAATATCGGATATTTTCCAAGCAATGGCCCTCTTATGCTCCTTGAGTACTTTCAGCAACCTTTCTTTCTGTTCTTTTTCCAAATCGGATGCTATAATTACCGGTAATTTGGAGTCCTTCTCTAAGAAGGCATATTCCAAATAGTCAGGTAATTGTTTTAGCTCCACTACTGGTGGTTCCTCAATCGAAGGTTTTAACTGTGCTTCCTTCCTCTTTTCAATCTCTTCAAACCCTATCTCAATAGAGATGGGTTTATTTGCCTCCAGTTGGGCTGTCACCTCAGATTTGACAGGATTTTCCGAAGCCGTCTCCATGCCTAATTGCAAGCAACTCTTCAACGGATCTTTGAGAAGAACTTCCTGCATATAACTCGAAACAAAAGTGTCATTAACATCAAGAAGGTAGCAAGTATCATCCTGATCTACAGATTTTTTCATAGCCTCTGAAATTTTAAACGTGATCTCTTCATCTCCTACTCGAAGAATGAGCTTGCCACCACTAACATCAATGATAGCCCTGGCAGTAGCTAAGAATGGTCTTCCTAGGATAAGGGGTAACTCAAAATCGTCATCCATATCTAGTATCACAAAATCAACTGGAAAAATGAATTTATCCACTCGAACTAATACATCCTCAAATATGCCTCTAGGATACTTCACAGATCTGTCAGCTAATTGCAAACTCATGCGTGTGGGCTTAGGTTCCCCTAATCCTAGTTTCTTGAAAAATTTGTAAGGCATTAAATTGATGCTAGCACCCAAATCAGCTAATGCTTTGTCAATTAACAGATCACCAATATGACAAGGAATGGTAAAACTTCCTAGGTCTTTTAGCCTTTTGGGCAACTTGTTTTGCACAATCGCTGAACACTTTTCATCCAAGATGACTGTAGAAAGCTCCTCAAGCTTCCTCTTGTTGGATAGCAAATCTTTCAAGAACTTAGCGTACTTCGACATCTGTGACAAGGCATCAACAAGAGGTAAGTTAATATGCAGTTGTTTAAAGAGGTCAAGGAACTTACTGAATTGTTGGTCATTGCGATCTTTCTCGAGTCTTTGGGGATATGGGATTGGTGGTTGATATTCTTTCACCTTTGATGACTCTACATCTTCTGTTGCTTTCGTCCCTTCCTTGCTCTTGCTAGTCTCTTCGCTAACCTTCCTTTCAGCATGCAACTCCTTCCCATTCCGAAGTGTTACTGCCTTAACATGTTCCTTTGGATTGGGTTCTGTATTTCCAGGTAGTGATCCCTGCGGTCTTTCAGAGATTAGCTTCGCAAGTTGACCAATTTGGTTCTCGAGATTGCGATTTGAAGCCTCTTGATTTCTCAGCGAGGATTCAATGTTGGATAAGCGAGCCTCATTGCCTTGAATGTATTTTGTGAGAAGTTCTTCCACACTGGGCTTCTTTTCTTGAGGGAGAGGAGGTGGGAATGGTCGTTGAAATCCAGGTGGACCAAAGTTGGTCTTCTGCTGGCCTTAGTTTTGGTTTCCCCATGAGAAATTGGGGTGATTCCTCCATCCTGGATTGTAAGTGTTGCTGTAGGGGTTATTTTGTTGCTTAGGTGGATTTCCTAGATAATCCACCTGTTCTAATTGTTTTTGTGTTCCATACCCCTGCATACCAAAATCACTTACATCCGATTACACTTGTTGAGGGCCAACTGAGAGTGCATCGATCTTTTTACTCAATAAGTCCACCTTGGCTGCCAAAGCAGTGGTCAAGTCCACATCATAAACTCCCATGGCCTTTTGCTTGGCTCTAGTGCTTTCCCACTGGTAGTTGTTCATCGTTATTCCTTCAATTAAATTCTGGGCTTGCTCAGGTGTCTTAGTGTTCAAAGTACCTCCTGCGGATGCATCAATCATCTGTCTAGTGGATAGATTGAGACCATTGTAGAAGGTCTGAATCTGCATCCATAGTGGGAGGCCATGATGTGGGCACCTCCTGAGCAAGTCCTTGAACCGCTCCCAAGTGTCATAAAGCGTCTCTGCTTCCAATTGAGCAAAACACGAAATATCATTCCGAAGTTTCGCTGTCTTTACAAGTGGGAAATACTTCTCCAAAAATTTCTCTACCAATTCATTCCAAGTTGAGATTGAATTTCTTGGTAAGGAGTTCAACCATTGTTTTGCTCTTCCCCTCAAGGAGAAAGGGAATAGTCGCAGTCGAATGGCATCATCCGTGGCTCCGTTGATTTTAAATGTATCACAAATCTCTAGAAAACTAGAGATGTGGGCATTAGGATCTTCGTCTTGGAGACCATCAAACTGAACATATTGTTGCACCATTTGTATGATGTTAGGTGCAATTTGGAAGTTATTAGCCGCGATGGTTGGCCTTGCAATACTAGAGTCAGCTCCAATAAGTGTAGGCCTTGAATAATCGGACATGGTCCGATTTGCTTTATTCCTGTTGTTAGCCATGTGTGGTGGATCTTCTTGCTCAATGAATTGAGTGTTGGCCTCTTGACCTTCTTCCTTGATTTCAACGATTGACAAGTCGTCTATGGTTGCCACAATTTGTCTAGGTCGCGATCTCAAATTTTGAAGGGCAGTTCTCTCAATTTCAGGATCGAGTTCTACCAAATCTTCTGGGTTGCTGCGGGTCATGCACTACAAAGGCAAGAAATAAAAAATCAATTGCAGCTTTAAATAATAAAAATAAACAATGAAAACAAAAGAAAATAAAGAAAAAAATGGTTAAAGTAATAAAGCAACTAGCGTTCTTAATATCAAAAATCCCTGGCAACGGCGCCAAAAACTTGATACGAAGCAAGCGCACCTATCAATTTTAATATAGTCGAATATGAGTCCGAGTCGATCCCTCAAAGATTTTGAGTACTAATATTAACTTTAGCTTTATTATCTAATCGGAAAATTATGATGAATTGAATGAATTAAAAAGACTGAAATTAATAAACTAAACTAATTATGAGACTTAATTACGCAAATTAGAAAGCAATAAAACTACTAACGACTTCAAGTATGCAATAATGTATTTAGGAATTATTTCCCCTAGTGTTTAACATGTAACCTTTTTAAAATATATTCAATTTAGTTTCTATGATTCTTGAC